>JAUTBT010032623.1:0-37686 GCA_032361225.1 Lepetodrilus schrolli | reverse complement strand
AGGGTTGGCGGGGTGGCGTGATAGCCATGCATACACTATTAGGGTTGGAGGGGTAGCGTGATAGCCATACATACACTATTAGGGTTGGAGGGGTGGCGTGATAGCCATACATACACTATTAGGGTTTGAGGGGTGGCGTGATAGCCATACATACACTATTAGGGTTGGAGGGGTGGCGTGATAGCCATGCATACACTATTAGGGTTGGAGGGGACGCGTGATAGCCATACACACACTATTAGGGTTGGAGGGGTGGCGTGATAGCCATACGTACACTATTAGGGTTGGAATGGTGGCGTGATAGCCATACGTACACTATTAGGGTTGGAATGGTGGCGTGATAGCGATACATACACTGTTAGGGTTGGAGGGGTGGCGTGATATAAATCTGCAAGCAAACCATGGCTATGCATAAATGACATGACATGACATAATAGTTGTATTGTTG
Organism: Lepetodrilus schrolli; assembly: GCA_032361225.1. NCBI lineage: Eukaryota > Metazoa > Mollusca > Gastropoda > Lepetellida > Lepetodrilidae > Lepetodrilus > Lepetodrilus schrolli. The sequence goes on along the minus strand of JAUTBT010032623.1, from coordinate 37,238 downwards.
ACAGCACTGTCGACGTCTAGGACATGCAGGGGTGACGTATCGGTCTCGTCAGCTGCCATGCGGGGACTACCAGTGGGTGTGGCGATGTGAGGGGGTGGAGCGGAATGTACCACTGATAGTGGAAAGGAAGAGAGCAGGTAAATGGATGAATGAACATATTATTGATTAAAGTGCCACTTGCAACTATTTTTCCATTTGGGGGGGGAGGTTATTTAAAGAAATATATAGTTTATTGAAAGCAACTTATTTTATGAATTAACATTTTAGAAATCATCTTTTAAGTTTTAAGGTTATAATATTTGGAAATAACATGTCATGGTCCAAGACATTTTTGCCTGAATTGGAAAATAACTACTCTTTAAATATCAACAACTTTAAACAATCACACATTTTCATAAAAAAAAACCATAATGCCAATATTAAAAAGAAATCACAAGTTTTACAATTTCTTTATGATTTTATATACAGTATTGTATATTTTTTATAGAATTCATTTCTAGATTTGATATGTTGTATGGAAAGTATTATTCTCCCAGATGACATCGCGCAGAGTCTGAAGGATGGCAGATTCTGGCGACAGGTGACGAAAATGTTGGAATGGAAGGAAGAGTTCCGGAAGCAGGACATTCCGGCTCGGATCGTATACATGATCGAGGGAGATCCGGAGGACTATGTGGTCCGATGTGCTGACAACTGCAGAGGCATCGGAAAGTGTGGAAACCCTACTCTCCCTCAAATAAAGGTGAACAAAATATTTGTCGCTTTACTAGAGAACAATGTACACACTGCTATAATAAGCTAACATTCTAACAAAATACTCCACTCCTTATTCTTCTAATTTTTTACCCAATACACATCAGTTTACTTATTGCCCTATTGTTATATCATAATCTACAGGCTTAATATGTGGTAACAGTGGCAATGTTTGCTTGCAGCTGGCTATTAGAGATCTGGAGGACCACCCACAACTGGACATCAGATGCACGTCGTGTATCGAGTCCACCATCCAATACCTGGCTGTTGTCACAGACGAAATAGGAAATCGGTGAGATTTTTTTAATTTACGATAATTTAGGTATTTAAAGAAAGACGTTCCCATGAATTTCAGCACTCTGAAATGTTTACTTTCACAGTAAAAGAAAAGTAAAGAAGAGTAGTAATTGGCAGTTTGGGAAGTAGTATCTAGTGCTGATAGTAAAGTTCAGAGATTTCTTTTCATATTATATTGTAGTAAATGTAGAAAAGAATTTCCGATTCATGTCCTCATTTTGGTTCGTTAGCAAGATTTATTTTGACCTGTTGGAGGCAATTGGAGATGACCATTTAGCCAGTAAGTGTGATTGATGAAGCAGATAAAGGGTTAAAATAATAACATAATGTTACTTCTTTGGTTGTAAACATGATTAGTATGAAAACATGATGCCAAAGATTTTATTTTGATAGAATAAATTGAGTTGTGTCTAAAACCATCCTTGGCACTAGCATCCATTTCAACGACTAACAATACAGCAAAAGTTACTGTGAAATTAATATTGCAATCGCCTTGCATTCTACCAGTAAATTTTATTTATTTTCCAGAGCTAGAAAAGGAGATTACGACGTATTGATTGTGAATGAGCTGAAAATGGATGAAAATCTTGAAAAACCAATTGAAGTGGAAACGCCTGAAGACAACAAAACACCAGAGAAGCAAATAGCTCACAAAAATATACATGTCGAAAAACACAAGAACAACACCCGTATTAATATCAAGGAAGAAGTAATCGAGATCGGTGACGATTCACAAGACAGCTCTCACCAGAAGGAACAAAATGTCTTACCTACGTTGGACCAATATCAAAACCAGCTACCTCGAAGCAAAGGACATAAACTGTGTGGGAAGAACAGGGTGGTGAAAGCTGAGGAACAAAATGAAATGGAGGCTAAAAGGTTGAGAAAGGTCAATGTTGACTCAGAGGTCAATGCTGACTCAGAGAAGGTCAAGGTCAACAAGTCCCAAGATGCCCAAAGTGACAAAATTGACTTAGGCACAGAACTCGCTGTGTTTTCTTCATTTTCCGAATATTCAAAATTAGAAATTTCTCACTTTGAGGAATCAGAAAATGTCAAACCTAACAAAATACCGAACATTACATTTGCGAAGATAAATTTCAAATTTGGAGAAGATCGTGGAACTGCATCTGAACTAACTCGTATGTCGCCCCATGGAAAGGTTTACCTCATGAAAACAAGAACTCCCGTAAAGAAGAAAGTTAGTCTTGAAAGTACTATTGAGATAGAAAAGAAATATAGCAAGAGTTGCGATACGGATCCTTCAAATGAAGAAATCGGTATGTCGGGTTCCATGTCAAGTCGCACACCCGTTAAAATCAAAACAGAAATCGACCATTGTGGAGAGAATACGTCGGTCATGAAAGTCAAATTTCCATTCGGACAGAAAAAACATTTGGATCTCGCTGGACAATCTTCTAGCGAATTCTCCTCCTTTGAAGAAGGTGAATTTTTATCTTCAAAGCACCAGTCGGAAACGGAACGGAAATTAATAAAATCAGTGTCTGTTGAGAACTCTAGTGACAGTTTACCTGATATAGACTTTTCCCAGATTCAGACTCTGGAATTCCTTCCCGATCCTGGACTTTCAACATCAGCGCAAGTAGACGTAAAGGAACGAATTGCCAAGAATTTCGGCAAGACCAAATCATGTGAAATGAACAAAAGAGTTGAATCTTGTTCTGTGTCAGGTGATTGTGACATAGGACAGGCTTCTTCCAAAGCTAAACGAAGACGGAAATCACCACGGAAATTGTCGCGAAAAAGTCCTGTGCAAGATTCTGATTCTGACGATGATGAAATTCTGATTGATGATGATGATTATACTGATGACAATGAGTATAATGATAATTGCCATCGTATTGATGTAGTTGATGAAGATTTAATTAACCAAGTGTTGGAGATTTTGCCACACTGTAGTCAAAAACAGATCAAATCGTCTCTGGTAAGATGTAAACTGAACATTGAGCAGTGTGTTGTTGAACTGTTGGACAGTACTACTGATGATGTAGTAGATTTGACGTGAGTTGACTTTAACAAACATATCAACGTCTACTGTGGATTATTCACAATATCTCATTTCAATACGCTCATTTCAGAATGCATAAAACTGTTTTTCTTAAAATATTATCATTTTGAATATTATTAATAGTTTTTAAGCCTATAGATTCACAATGGAAATAAAATAATTCTAGTCTTTATTGCTTTTGCCAAACTCGGTGAACCCTGACCCTGAGATTATGAAACTTTTTTGAGTATGATTTCAGGTTCAAGCTCAAACCTTTGAGTTGAGCATGAAATCATACTCAAAAATATCTGTAATCTCGGGGATCAGGGTTCCCAGAGCACGCTAATTTTAAGTTGAATTTACTTTGTTTATTTCAGTTTTTATTTTTGGTGTTTATTCATAATTAAGACTAGTTAACAGCTTATTATTTTTTACTATATTAACTATGTAATAGTTCTATGAGTCTAGAATTGTTCTTATTTTAATTTTAAATATTTGCTTTGTTAAGATAATAATATTCTAATTGAAATGAATGCCTTTATGATCTCTTGTTTATTTACTGGAATACGGAGTACTAGTATTTGTTTTTGTCTTGGAAGACACATTTCAGATGAAAATTGAACCTTGCATAACATCAAAATGTGTTAATGCTATTATTGCATGTGTTTTATTTTTGTGTTACAACCCTATTTTACATGAATAAAATCCTGATTATGGTTTTTGTGTATTTTAGAAAAGTACATGGTGTTATGTAATAATTGATATTTTCAAGAAATATTCATTTATGCTTAAAATTAATAAAATTGAATAAAACTGAAATTTACTTTTTGCTTTATTGAAATTATTGAAGTTGCACACCAGCATATAACCACTTTGTCGCTGTTTGGAGTAAACTCACTTCTATCTCCAAGAACTGTTGCCATGGTGATAACTGCAACCAGAATTACAGTGGACTGTTTTCACCAAAAGTAAACACCTCAGACCAAACATCAGACCTCTTCCTGGCATATTCCAATAGACCTATTTTTATACCATCTCCCATGTTTTGTTTCATGGAGGGAATTGAACTTAATGCAAAACCAAATATCTTTGAATAATGATATTAATAACAGTCATTAAGAAGCCATGCTAATCTGCTATTTGTCTACATACCTCACATTACGATATTGTATTCATCGATCAAAACATTTGCTTACTCGTATTTCCATCTGTGGTAATGTCTGCGACGTACATTATCCATTACGCGTGATTGATTGTGCTAAAATGATATTTGTGTCTGGAAAATGACACAAGTCCCTTAAGGATACCTAAACATTGATGTTTAATGGCTTGTACTGTGTCATCAGTGTGTCCCAATCCCGGAACAGGACTAATGCCAAAGACCCCTCGAGAATATCGGTAATTGTCCAAAGTGATTTAGGTTCAGCCGACAAATCGGTCCATTTCATCCATAGCGAATTGCTAGTTCGATTTATTCGCTGTCCAATGTAGTTAATCGCATGAGAGTAATATTACATGCACGTACTACTGAATGAAAACGAGTTGTTAAAATTCTGGAACAATAGCGGAATTTCTCAGGAGAGAGATTACTGTGATTCCCCCAAGGGAGGCTTTATGTATATGTGTTATTGTTCATTTACGTTGTATATAGACATCAGAATCTGGGAAGACAAATCACAGTATTGTGGCTGGTTTGATTTAGCGCTATTACATTGATATATATGCTAATAACATTTACTTTATATACAGGCATTGGAAACTAGCGAGACAATTTGTTATGGTATTAAGTGAGGTTTGATTCATAGTACCGGTACATGTAATTACATTGCTTTCTGCTAATAACATTTATATTATGTGATCGTGCAGGGAACTGTTGAATTGACCCTTCATATACAGAATTTAAAGAGAAATGCGTATTTAAAATGTATGTGACATTTTCCTATTGGATAACAATACTATGCTTAGAGGATGTATAGTTTCAATGTCAGATTGGTGCTTGACATGTACATGACAATTTCCTATTGGGTGATTGTTGCAAATGGGTGAAAGATTCCTGCAGCGACGTTAAACTCACATAATGGATGACAATACCATGTTTTGAGGGTATATAGTTTCAATGTCAGATAGGTATTTGAAATGTATGTGACATTTAGCTCCACATACCTTCACCCAGGGCAGTTAGTAACAAATCCAGAACATACCATTCTAGAAATTGAAAACGAGCTATCGCGAGAATAGTATGTCCTATTCTCTTCTAGTTAATGCTTCAATGTCTCAGCATGGCAATCTGGTTAAGATGTGTATCTCACAACTGAAGACGACCCAGAAAGATCTGTGTACAGGTTGTATGTATATTGAGTATCTTCATCCATAACATCCTATTTTCTAATTTATTAAGACAATACTTAAAGGAATTGGACCATAAAGACAGTGGAATATGTATATATAATGTATACTAGTATATAGAGTAGGTAAAAATAATAACACTTATATTCTAATTTGCAAGCTCAACTGAACATAAAATATTTACAAACATATAACCAATACCCAATTGTATGGTGTCTTCAGAGTATGTAATATTAATAACACTTCTAATAAAATCTACAACTTCTAGTATATGTTAACCATTAGCGTAACAAAACGTAACACAACATTAAATTGTAACAGTCTGGTTGTCAATTATCATGTCAGTACTATTACAGTGCAATATCTGTCCATTCTATATGTCCATGTCTGTCCAATATATATGTCCATCATGTCTGTTTAATGTCAGTGCGACAAGTCTAATCAATACATGTACCAGTATGTCTATATACCTACATTTGACACTATTCAACAAACTCACATGTGTTGCAGCATGGTTTTGGATAACTTAATTAAAAATATGCTGACATTAGCAATATTGATTTAGACAAGATTAATTATTCAAGCTAGTTTTCAATAATAATAATATATAGTCATGATTATTTTATGAAACTAAATTGCTAATTAATATACAGAAGATGTAATATACAAGTCATACCATGCCATACATTTATGGAATTTGGATCAACGCCAAATTATGGCTATAAAAATTGTTTAAAAATTCCTATAAATAAAATATGGTCATAGTATATGCAATATACATGACTGTATTTTATTTATTGGAATTTAAAAGCAGTTTCATATGTATAATTCCTGCGAACAGACACTTAAGTTTGACATGTGCATGATGTTGTAGATTCTGTTTTAATAAGCTTATCTATATGGTGAATGATGCAGAATTAATATTTTCAGTCACTCACTCTATATAGAATGATGTAGATTCTATCATATGAATGCTTTAATGTTTCTGATTTTAGTTTTTATTGTGGCCTGGATCTAGAAACAAACTGAATATATTCACGCAATAGGTAAATATACCCATCACTTTGTGAAAGATTTCATGTAAATGGCACTATGTAGAAAACTAGAACTATCTACATGCCTGATGGAGTGCATAAAATACATTAAATTGCTTGTGTGGTTAGTCTATGCCACCCCCATCCCCTCCCATACCTACTCCCATCCTTACCCATCCAGTCTACAAAACAGTATTTCCCATCACATCTTGAATATTTTTTTGTTCTTTCCTGTCAACAATCCAGTGTGCCGATAGATCAATGAAATTCATCCTCATTCCATTTGGAGTTTGAAATATTCGGAAACGTGCCATTATTCTGATCAATTCCGATATTTGTCTTCCGATCCAAGATCATATGAGAAAAGTGAGAACGAGACTCTCAAACATAATCAATGTTCGTGGCGTCGAACCATCAACTCACAGATACCCCGACATTGTCCGAAATGACGATCTCAATCAATATTGATCAATTGGTTTTGTGTAGGATATGCCAATTTCTTCAGGCATGGGGAGACAGTTGTCAATGGTGCAAACCAATATCCCCACACCACGCCAATTCATTCTGGTGACGTCTTGTAGGAATTCATACGCGATGAATTGGATATTTTTGGATTCATTCATCAAATGCTGTTCCATTCAGAATGTAATGTATGCAGTCTATATTTAGATGGATACATTTAAGATTGTATCGCTTAAATATTTTAATACTCTTGGTGATGGTAATTCGAAACAAGCGTTCACGTCGTTATGTAGTTCCTCAAATATTTTGTAATTAAATAATTAAAATAAATGCAATATAAAATCCAACCATGATTTCAAAGGATCACTTCATGTACAGTTTTACCTGTTACTTTTTTAATTATACAAATTGTACCATGTTTCTTCACAATTTCAGTAATGTCACCAGATAAAAAAACTGGCAATCCATTAAACACATTTAGCTTCGAATTTTGGAAATGTTAAGAGAACATGGCCCATTTTCACAAAGTACTGCAGTTTTTGTAAATTATATTTTTTTTACAATAGCTCCTTTTCATGCTCGCGTAAACAAAGACTTACTTGTTAATAATGATGCAGTATGACGTGCTGTCATCTATCTATGGCAAGATATTCTATACTGATTTATTGCTGTCAAAAATAAAATATTTATATATTATTAGTCATCTTCCTCATGCAGGCATGTCTTCATTTAAGTGATGTATGTAATTTTTGCAAAACCTTCCAGCAGTTTTATGCCATTAGCTCCATCTATAATAATATAAACTATATATATCTCCTCTTTCATTAAAGTCTGTAAAAATATTTAACCTAAATATGTCCCCTTTCCACTTGCACAAGAGTTGTCAATCATGTAATTATTTGCAATAGTGGTGTCACAATGTAAATTACTGTGTCACTAGTGCATAATAGTGGTGTCAAAGTGTAAAGTGTGGATGCACAATAAAATGCAAATTACTGTGTCGCTGTATGAACAATAGTAGTGTCCCAGTGTTAAACATGGGTGCACAATGATAATGTCACATGAATGTGTCACTGTAACACTTGCACAAGTAATGGCACTTAGTGTAAAGTATGCAACCTGCACAATGGTAGTGTCACAATGTAAATTAATGTTTTATTGTAGCACTTGCAAAATAGTGTTTTCAATTAGTGTAAAATACGGCTGCACAACAGTAGTGCCACTTAATGTAAATTAATATCACTACAACACTTTAAGACTTTCACAATAGTAGTGCCACTTAATGTAAATTAATCTCACTACAACACTTTCACAATAGTAGTGCCACTTAATGTAAATTAATATCACTATAACACTTTAACACTTTCACAATAGTAGTGCCACTTAATGTAAATTAATCTCACTACAACACTTTCACAATAGTAGTGAGTGAGTATAACGTCGCTGAGGGAATCTTTCACCCATTTGTGACAAGTCACAATAGTAGTATCACCACTGCAAAATGATATGTCATGTTATGTAAATTACTGTCACTAAACAATATATACCTGATACAGTAGTAGTGTCGTAGTGTTAAAGCTGATTGAACTTGCATAAAGTACTCCGTAATATGCAGCAGAAGAATTTCACGCAATTCATAGAATTTAGTGCATACCTAGACTACTTTTCATTCAAAATAGGTGATGGTGTTATGTACATGGTGTATATATTAACACTGCGTGATGGTGTTATGTACATGGTGTATATATTAACACTGCGTGATGGTGTTATGTACATGGTGTATATATTAACATTGCGAACAGTAAGGTAACGTGTCATATTTTTTAATGTGGTGGCAAATCTCAACCAACTTTCTGTAGATAACATCAATTAAATTCTCACATAAATTTGCAATGCAGTTGTATTTAGACTTACTAAATTTGAATGTGTGAACATGAATGTCGTGCTGTTGATTTACGTTCAGTGAGAATACTAGTTGTCACAATGGAGGATCAACTGTGATAAAATTGTTGCTGTGCTTGTAAAAATAATTTAATTATTCATTAAAACTTTTTGTTTCTTTTGTGTGTAATATTTATTGCGTACATGTGTAAAACTTAATGTAAAATTGTGCACATTTAAGTGTCTAAAACTTGATTCATTTGTCTGGTGACCTCAATCTTCGAGATACAGGCATCACTCATGATAACCTGACTTGCACAAGTACACGTGGAGAATGAACTATGTACATCATGTATTTTGGCCTTTCTACTGAATATACATGTCTGTCTGTGATGACAAGGATTCAAGATCTCGGTTACCTCTAAAATTACCTCGTCCTTGGCTTGAATCTCGGTTACCTCTAGAACGATATCATCCTTGGATAGTATTACTACTAGTGGACTATGAACTTACATATCTGAAATAGCAGGGGTGGTGTTAAGACTATAAACACGAGGGTTCCAAGTTCCACAGCTGTCCAGTACCCGGTACCATCTCACATACTTTGCAATAAAGATAGAAAAGCATTGTCTATAATGTGCAGTTTTCGCTCTTGGTTTCCCTGTACCAGCTCATGGGTCTCACAGTAACACAAGGTTTCTACAGGCTCTCATAGTTATTACAGCAATATTACTAAAATATTATTGAAAAATTGGCATAAACCATCTTGAGAGTAAAATGGGTTACTTTATAATTAATTAAGTTCAGAGATTTCCAAAGATACATCATACTATTGACACTTCTTTCCTAACTTAGACTCTCATAACCCTATGATCAGTGCAATACAAGACAGTTCTGTAGATCATCTCGGATTGGTGCAGTGTATTGTAACTAATACTAAATAGTAAAATGCAATAGCCTATCAATCTAGTGTTGTTTATGTTGTATCAATTCTGCAGACTTCATCCAACATATTGACTGTCTTAGGTTGCATTATATACTTTCCAACACGTTATTCCTTAGTATTATATGTAGCTTGTTCTCAGCCATATGTGGGCTGTCGACAGATTCAATCGTGTACAGTGTGATCAAGGACAGTTATATTGATGAATACCATCTTCAAAAGCTCCATGGAAATGTAGAAACGTGGAAAAGCTTGGCATACAGTACATTTTGATGTCAATCCTGCAATAGAACCCTTTGTGATTTACTTTCTTCATTCCATTTCACCAGTAGAGTCTGACCCAACATATACACAACAGTATTTGATTTATATCAGGGGGAAATAATCTTTTTATTAAGAATGATAGGACAATACTAAAATTCTCTAGCTGTTATGCGTAACACGTCAATTTGTATGACTGATACAGGAACAATCTACATCACTTGCTCCACAAATTCTTTATAAAAATAATCTATCACGGTTCTGTACACCTCTATGTAATATGTACTCATCTTGTGGAGACAGGTAGGGGTGTAAGCATTATATCATGACATCGTGGGCGACGTTTGCCACTCCCACGACCCTCCCCGTCTCGTGACAGCCGCGCTCATATACACACGGACTGCCGACTTAGATTTTTTAATTCTAGTCACACGCTAGTGGTGGTACAATTCTAACCCCTATGTGTTGTCAGAAATATGAACACCTTTCAAGATTGCAAATATCCTGCACGCTTAATATTCACAAAGCTTCTTTTTAAATAGAAATGCAAAAAATGTGAAAACAAATGATAACTTGTATGGCCAATCCACAATGTGAGAAAAATGTAAACAACGTTATGAATTGTAAATGAAAGCCAGTGATGAAATAACAAGGGATTATGAATATGAAAATGTGCAAGAGAGAGGTAATGGCCCCACAGAAATTATTGATGCTACATAGTGATCTGAAAACAATATTTTCTCTCTGTATATATGTACAGCAATAATGGGGGGATGACTGTACTCTACTGTACAGGCAAGAAGCCCTTTGTCATTTATAAACAAAACTTGCCATCCGAGACAAATTACATGTTATACACAGTTTAGCCTATATGTAGAATAGTAATACAACCAGCGAAGAGTTTTCCCCAAACTCTCATAGACATTCAATAATAATTTTTAAAGGTAACTTAAATTATACAATTCCATAATTAATAAGCCTATCACGCACTAAAGGCTCTGGAAAACACAAAATCCCTGACCATTGAAATCACATGGCGTTATGCCTCGGACATTGAAAAAAAAATTATTAAAAATTTAAATAACCGAGTATGAAGCAACAAGCAACACCTAGTTTTGTTGCGATATATGCTGTAGTGCCACTTTTGCTTTTGCACATGGAGATAATTAGTACAGACATTCAGCATAAATTCTTCAATGGAAATAGTAACTTGAGGGAGGAAAAAAAATGCAAATATTGTGAAAGATAACTTCTGTAGCTGGTGTTAACAAGCCGGTAACGACAAAACACATGGTACGATGCCACACAGCCAAAGTTTTTTAAAACTATATTGAGCACTTTTCTGCAGTGGCCTCTTTATGTCCACATTAGGTCCATCTTGGCCCATCAAAGTCTTAGGCCAATTTACGTCCTCGGCCCAGTTTTTCTTAAGTTCACCCAGGTCTATCTCTGACCTGTCCATAGGTCCATCTCGATAATCCGAGAGGCAACGACTCCAAAACACAGTAACAACATCACAATATACATAATCCATACCATGCACCAACACAAAACGTCTCGCAGTTTCTTGGAAATCTGATAAAAAGTTTTTAACAAATTCAAGATATATAAAGCTCCAGTGTTGCTTTCTTTTCCCCAAAATCCATATCCGTCAAGTTCGTATCCTGTTTAAGCGCACCACTTTCACACATAGCACGTCTTGGGGGCAGTTTCTCCCGATGAGCCTCACTCTGGCGCTGTGAGGGCTGTCACGGCAACAACACATCCATCATGATGTGCTGTCTGTATGTCCATCTGCCCTTATGTACAGCTTGCCAATACACCCGTATCCATCAGGGTGCCTTGTAGGGAAATTAGCACTTCATTTTGGTTTATCTGAAAATCTGCTGGCCTCGTAGACTTTTCTGTCTGGGATTGTAGTCCGAGCCGAAACTCGACCATTTCTCGTCGCAATGTCGTCTGAGGTGAAGTCATTCGTCCGTCTCAAAAGACGTGTTGAAGATTGTAGCCCTGACAATCCCCGGTCATCAATAGGTCACCGGAGATGTTCTTTAGATGCACACAGCATTTGTTTTTGTATTTTATCCTCAGTCGTCGTCATCTGGGTCTGCGTCTTGCAATACAGCAATGGCGTCTTTCACAGCGTGGTAGATGATATTCTTCACCTAGAAATGTAAAAAAATCAAGGTAAGTATATCTTGAAAGACATTGTAAAGCATTGGAATAATAATACTGATTTTTAGTTCTAATAATAGAAATAATCTTGAAATCTACAAATTGAGTTTTAAAAAACCAAATTCCTTTTTTTAAAAATTAGTTTGCATTTGGGTTTAGATCCGCTTTCAAGATTATTTCACTTATATCATGGCTTGTCAGTTTAGGGCAGGAGGACACCTGCAACATCCATAGCGATGAATAACCAAGGATGATAACTGCATTGCCACTCTAGACACAGCGCATCCTATCAATATTGCATCAGAAAGGTAACTTTTGCGAACATTGATGCCGGGGTCCCGGAACAGGACTTGAATCCGGGCCTTTGGCTCCGAAGTCCAATGTTCTATCATTGAGCTACCACCCACCCCACTTTCATTTCAGTTCGAACATAATGATGACACACATGGATACAGGAAGTGCCCCCTCACCTGTAGTTTATCCTCATGGTTGCTGTGCGTGTCAGAGAGCTGTCGGAACTCCTGTGTGAGTCGGAAGCAGTGGTTGAGGTGCTCAGGCGACACAAAGTCCTCAGCCACCTTAATGCAGCTGTGGAGGTTGCGCACCTGGTGCGGGGCGCCGGCTGGGATGAAGATTGCGTCGCCCATGCACTGCACGATGGTGTAACCCTGAACGCCGTACTCCTTGTAGACGCGCTCTCGCAGTTCCTCGTCCAAGTACCAGCTCTGGTCGTGGATGGGGTCATGATCGGGCTCGATCGTCTCGCCGCGTTCTTTCGCAACCTGGAAGAAGAGAAGGAGATGTTATTTCCTTTAATGTTTAATGTAAACAACCTCAACACAAATTTTATGAGTCAAAATCTCTGTTTTCTGGAAAATGTAAGTTGGCTATATCTAGGAGAATTGTGGGGACTATTCAAGTGTGTTTCAGAAATAGGAATACAATAAAATAACTTTTGATATCAATAAATTTCGATGAAATTAGTGCTTTACATCGCAGCACATACAACCCAAATGTAACATAAAATCAATAGTCATAAATATTCATCAATTTCTAATGACATATCCTTAGATAATTTGAATAAATACATACACCATAAGAATTGAAAAAATTATATTTAAATATCAGGAAAAAACATTTACATTAAAATTATGAATGAAAATTTCTATAATTGTTCAAAATGTTTTTCAGACAATACTTACTTTGTTGAGAAAGTCGCGGATCTTGTCCGCATCATGTGCGTCATAGATCTGCCATAGGGCGCCGGGAACTTCATTAACTTCCCTGACTCTGCGTTTGGTGATCGAATCACATCCAGCGTCATCTATGGCTTTTACAGCAGCTGGAACAAATGAAAATAGAAATTAAAATACAATTTCAAACTTAATAAATTCACTTTTCAATTTGTACAATGATTTATTTTCGCGACAAATACAAATTTTCAGTGTCATATTTTAGTTAATAATATTCAGAAAGACAATTAATGTATAGATTCCATCATGTGTGATAGAAAATAATAGACGTACATACATGAAAGCAATCTAGTAACATCTGCGATGGACTGCTTTTCACAAGTATACCATAGCATACAATTACTTTGTTAAAACACAGAAACATGTTGTCAGCTTTCATCAGCCACATCTGCTACCAACATTCCTACATACACGTGTACTTTAGTAGTATACTATTTCCAACATTACAATTCGTTTCAGTCAGTGGATGAATATGTCTCATGTTCATAATCACATTCATATACTAGTAAATATTTCATCAGTAAATTGGTAGTTTGTTATTGTAGGCCTCTGTAGTACCCATGGTACTGGGGAAGTGTAAAGAAATGCTTCATGAATACTATATGAACTGTATCCAACAAATAGCCATATCTAAAATGATTGGAAAGCTATTGGTCAGGGTCGAGTTCCTCAGAACAATCATAGCCCTTTGAAAATTGTAACTCGCAAATATTTATACAAGTAATTGATTCACTATGCACGTTGTCAAACAGAATTAGAGGATTACAAGTTATTTCTATGTACCTGCTTCATGTACAGACTTTGGTTCTTCAGCCCCATCTGGAATGCCAACGTAGACCAGGACATTGACAGCGTCGGAGATGTCGAGGTGGAGGTTCGTGGTGCCCTCTGACGGGAAACTGGCTGATCCTGATGGAAGAAGGAAAATATACATGTACTTCAAAATCTATGTAATTGCTAAATTCTTTTCAAACAAATAGATGTCTATCTTAATTTCCTTGTTTATTTTTGCATGTGTTGACATGAGTAAAGGTTATAGACTAACAACAACAACAACAACAACAACAATAATGAAAATATTAAATAAAATAAAAACAATTGAGTGTGTTACTGCTTAACATTGCATCGGGAATCTTTCATCCATAGACAATAATAAAAAAAAATAATAAAAAAGAAGAAAAAAATAAAAATAAAATTATGTTGAATAAATAGATAACAGCCCGAGGATGTAGGTCTTACCATATGCGTTGTACATCTTCGGTCCGAGGTCTGGCCTGACCAGGAAGTCTGGGAGGCGTGATGCCAGGTTCAGGACGCCCTGTCTGTCGGTGTACTCGGGCAGAGGCAGGGACTGCATCAGGTCTTGGTAGTGGTTTGGCAGCAGCTCGCTGAAGTCGTCGCCCGGAGGCCAGTCCTTTAGCTTCAGAAGCATTGGGTCGTCGTCCTCGTCACATGGCCGTTCTGAAATTGGAACAATATTATGAATTTGGGCTATTTTTAAATGTTGGACTTTTTGTCCTCATCACAACTGGAAAGATTTTGTGAATTTTGTGTCTTATAAAAGACTTCTCTGACTTTCCCAGCATTTTTGCTATTACAGTAACCAAAACAACACTAAATTTAATCCAGGCAATGTTACTCCAAACTCGAACTAGGTACTCACTGGATATGCTCTCGAATCCATCCCAGAATTCGCTCATCTGGTGTCCGATGATGACGTTGCCGGTTCGGCAGTTGACCAGATCGTTGTCCTGGTGTCCGAAGTTCTTCCCGAAGGTGCCTGGCTTCCAGAGGTTGATGTCCAGACTGCTAGCCACGCCAGACACCAGCACGGGCTGCCCTCGCTTCCATTGCTCCTGGAAGATCTTCAGGTTGCCATGGTGCCTGGGGTCGTGGAGCCGCAGTAGCCGGCCATCGCACAGCCAGGAGTGTGGCACGTCCGGGTACAACACGCTGGTCTCCGTCAGGTTGTGAACCATGATGGGCAGGTCGCGCGTCCACCCTCCCAGTCGTGGGGTGTAATGCATGAATTTGAACGGCTGGTTCCCATCGATGTCGCGGCAGCTCTTCTCCACCACCGACTGAATAATATCGTCAAGAGTGTTCCCCGATGACTTCGACTTTGACGATTTCTTGTTTCCGTCGTTCTGAACCTTGACCTTCCCCGCAGTCTTCGTCAAGAGCTCGCGAAGCGTCGAGCAGCTCGTTTTCTTGTCATTGGGGTTCGCGCTGGAATCGGCGGCCTCCGTGGCTTTCTTATCGTGTTGGTCCGACTTCCGCTTGCTGAACGGTGAGTCGCTCCGGTCGCGGCTGTTCTCCGAGTCCATGGATGCGACGTCGGCGAGGAGACTCAGCGGAGACGACGTGATGTCGGAGTTGTACGTGCCCTTCCCGTTGATGCTGACCTCGGCCTGCTGCTGGTGTGAGCCGCCTTTCTTGTTGGACTTCTTTCCATGGTGCTCCTCACTGACTCCGTTCATCAGTGGTTTCTTCCCGGACAGGTTGTTCAGGAGCTGCTGGTTGAGTCCGTTCTTGACAGGTAGCTTGTCCGTGATCTGACACGGACATTTCGCCGGGATGGCCCACTTTGATCTGACCTCGTGGATGAGCTTGCCCAACTCCCACAGTGCTGTAATCAATCAAAAGAAATCGTTCCTTAATCTCAGAATAGAAAATATTTAAATCAAATTATTATAACATAAAATTCTGAACACAGGGATATAATTACATTTTAAAATCAGCTATTATAAAAACATTTAAACATGAATGAAACATACAATTTGGACACAGGGATGAGACTCCGTACAGTAAATAAAATGGGAGGATTTAAATTTAATCTGATATTAGAATACATTTCCAAACCAACCTACTTCAACATAAAATTGACACAAGGATGTTATTACACATAAAAATGGAAGATTTAATTCCATTGCTCTACATGGAAGTTAAAAATAACCCTATCACAATTTTACTGTGTTTTTTCTCTCTCTTAAACGTTTATTTCTGATTGTTATTAATTTTCTTTTTGGCACTGTTAAGTGTATTTATTTCATTGCTTGTCAGTTAATGGTAGATCTTTCAAGTCCAGTGTGGCGATGGTGCTAAGGTCACGTGCAGGCACTTACCATCGCTAGGAATGATCTGTGTGAGCATCAGTTTGTCTGCTTCGTGAGACTGTCTGTTAGCACTACACGTCAACCATCGATGATCTTCTAGAATCTCTGCAACACAAACAACATCAAATTAGTTAATGTGACATTCTAACAGTGTCTCTTCGGTCGGATTAATACTACTATTATTGCCCATAGAAAATTACATAAAAGAATTATTTTTGATAAAAAATATTCAGAGCTCAATATATGCTTTTCATAAATTAGGTACAGCACACACTACTATTCTTAAATATGAATCAGTCATCCTAATAATTTAGCTCACACCAAGCTCAAATTAATTGGGCATTGTAGATGTACGCAACAGTATAACTTTAACAAACTTAACCCCAACCATAGCAATGGTGTATAGCCGTCTATGGCCAAGGTTGCTATTTAGGTTACCTTAGAGTTGCACCATAACTTTATTTTATAGTATCTATGCAAAAATGCAGCTGATCTAGAGCTGTCCGTTGTCGGTACGCAACAGTTGAATAATATAATACTTCAGATTTACTTCAGGTTTTTATGCAATAACATAGATTATCTAGAGTTGTCTTGCAACATCTGAATAATATATACATCCTGTTTCTCTCGTGAAGTGAAGTATGAATAGATTAATGTTGTACAATTGCCAGAAGGAAGTGGTGGCTTGAAGTAGTTCATGACTCACTTTTGCAGTTCTCCTTGACCCCCTTGACCTTTATCTTGTAGCAGTCCAGACAGACGACAAAGCCGCACTTGTGACACACCCAGTGCATGTTGAACAGCGTCGTATCACAGACGTCGCACATCTCTCGCACTCCTGTCACTGCACGTTTCCACGCTATTTTGGCTGCAAAGAAAAAAATATATATATAATAAACATCTTGTTTGAATTAAAAAAATTGAGTTGGAAGAAGTAGAACATTTTCCATTCAATAAACGTTTGCAGGAGAGGGCTGATTTTCAATTCAAAGCATAATTATATAAATATTTTTGTATACAATTTCTTTCTGAATGTTGAAACTTAGAATCAATTTCTCATATCAATGCCTGCCAGTAACATCAAACTTGGATAACAAGCCTTATGATAGCAGCAAATAAAATATTACACCATATTGAAAAGGATCAATTTCAGATGATGTTAACAAGTTAAGCAATTCTTGTCAATGATACTGCCAAACGCAGATAATTAAATGGTAATGATACTGCCAAACGTAGATAATTAAATGGTAATGGAGAACAGAGAGAAAGAAGAAAAGAACAATGAAAATGAATGCATACTTTTCTTCTTACTGTCGACGCCGGCTAGTGCCTTGGTCTCGCGTTCCTGTTCTACCAGCTCGCAGAACTTGTCTCCGACCCTCGTGATGATGAACTTGGATGTCTCAACGTCTAGACAGGGATCTTGTACTGTAAAGCAGATTTAAATATATATATTTTTTTTTATTAGCATTAAAGTTATGAGTGAGTTATTGTTTTCCATCACAGCAGGAATCTTTCACCCATACATGACAAATTAATGAGATAATATGTAATTCAGTGTTGAAAAGAAGAGCAGTAAATTACGAGAGAAACAAAATTAGAATTAAATTTATTACTATTATAAATATTAATTGATTTATCTTTCAAAAGATTAATGCACAGATTAATGTAGTATTTCAAAGGATTAATGTACAGATTAATGAAGTACCTGGTGTCCTAGGTAGCCAGGGTTCAATATCGTCTAATTCAGCATCAGACAGCTCCGAGAAGCCAGATATCGTCACAACACCCTTAGGGCTGTACCGTAACCTGAGAAAGAAAAAAATACATGAAACATACAAACACCACAAACAATAAAAAAAATATAGAAAAACATAACAAAAAGATAATAAAAACAATTATTAAAAAATACAATTTTTATAAAACTGTATTGAAGGCACAGCATCACGAGCATATTACAACAATTTATAATCAGGGTATTGTCCGAGAAACGAACTGATAGTTCATTAACTGATAGTTCATTAACTGATAGTTCATTAACTGATAGTTCATTAACTGATAGTTCATTGAAAGATGACAACAAGAATGCACAAATTGCTAAAGAAAATCTTGATTAATGGTTAGCCAAGTCGTACCTCCTGAAGGCGTAGAAGCGACAGAAGATGTTGGGCAGTTTCTTGCTGCGCTGTGTGGGCGTCATCTTGCACTCGCGACACTTCATCAGCTTGGGCGTGATCTCCGCACACGAGGCATCCTGAACAAACGGCTGACACGTCCTCTTCAATGTGGCCACTGTCTGCTTTACTAGAGGCTTGTTGAACGAACCATCTGAAATCATAGATAAATTCAACTTTTATTGTGTTAGTTTAATAATTAATACATCTGTAATTCTGATTCACGTCAGTGAGAAAATGTGATTATTTTGATAAGTTAAAATAATAAATTGAAAATAAAAAAAATGTGAAAAACAAATATTTTGAAAAAGAAAATTAAAATTTGAGAGAAAAGAAATAGTAAAATATTCAGTAGCAGTTACATGGATTATGCTTTCAGGTGAACTAACCTAAACTTGAATTGAAATTTGAGAATTAAAATAAAATTATTTGAGAAGAAAATTAGTCGGAACATTCAGTTAATTATGTATACATATTATAATTATTATTAAAAATGAATTAAACTAAGTATACATCTACATCTAAGCCAAGTTCAGACATCAATGAAACAGCCTGAAAACATCTGATACTAGAACTATATAACAGATTGTTTACAAACTCAACATTGCAAGTCACTCTCAGAGAGAATGTAGGTCAGGCAAGAGTTATCTCCCTTCCACTACGATTACAAATAAATGTTCAGCTCACTATTTTTTTCCTGACCGTCTTTGGCTGCCTCTCTGGACCTGCGATTCTTGCTCTTCTTCTCCCTCATTGGTTGCTCGGGGCTGGCCTCCACCTTCGGGGTCCCTGGCCTGGAGTCCTCGCTGGCTGCTGGGGAAAGCAGAGGCTTGAAGACGGTAGGAGGAGGTGGTGGTGGCGTGACGCTGTCTCGCGACGATGTCTTCGTCACCTTTGGTTTCTCTTCAGTCTTTTTAGTCACGACCTCTTCCTCTTTCTGTGAAGAACATATGTAGCTTGTCGTTAGGTATGTTAATGGTTGAATATTTTATCAAATACAGTTTTTAGGTGGCAATAAAAATATATGTAAGATTACAGGTAATGTTTAATGGAAAGAATATGGTTATGTCATAAATTGTGCATTAATGAATTAAACAACTACTTGACCAATCAATTCTTGATATCTGTTCTAGAAATACTAAACATCAAATTACCACCCTCTTAGATATTTATTTTTCAGAAATTCTAACTCAGCTTGGTTGGATATAAAACAAATAATTCCTCCCCTTTGTTCTACCTATGTTGTTGATTGTCTATCTCTACGTTTGTAAACAAGCACTCGCTGACATTGAGCAGTCATAGAACAAGAGTAATGCCTCTGAGATGATATATCATCTGATCGTCTAACCTTGATTTCTTTTGTCTTCACCTCTTTGGTCTCTTTTTCTTTCCGCTTGTTGGCTGGCTTTTTTCGGGAATTGTTGGCAGGTTCTTCAGTTTTTATTTTTTTTGCTCCAGCAGTGTTGGCCTTTTTGGTCTTGACTCTTTTCTTTGGTTGTGAACTTTCTGTGCACTGAAAGTATAAACATGGGCTGTTTAATATCACAGTAACCTAAGAAAGTGATTCACATCTGGAGTGAAAAATGTGAAGGGTAACGCAGTAAAAACAAAGGATCTTGCTAAAAAACCAAAGTGACAATGTACCAGGGGAAATATACTATGACTATTGCAGTATTAGTTTTGATTAGTGAGTGAATTATTGCTTTACGTCACATCGGGAATCTTTCACCCATACACGACGATTTGATTGAATTAGTGCTTTATATGGCAGCAGGAATATTTCACCCATACACAATGATACAGTATTAGTATTATATATATATTTTTTTAATACAGTATCTTTTCATGCCGATGGATGTCTCAAATAAACCATAAAAAAACTTTTCTGTTTCTTTGTGAACTGACACAACTGATACAGATTTTCAAAAATATTAGTATTTTGGCTATATCGTGACTTTTTGTATTGTAACACCAATAATCACATCAATTTATTAACATGTAGCTTATTAAACTAAAACTAAAAATTCAAAATCATTGCCATACAAACAATTGATAAGTGAAAGAATCTTGAAAGCAGTTTTAAACCTCAATAAAAAAAAAAGAGTAAAAGATGTTATTTTAAATTTCAACCTATTATCCTAACAGACATTCTACTTTCAAAACACATGGATGGCTAACATGTCTAATCAGATCACGTCAAAAGACAGGCCCAAAGAACACAGATCACCCATCATCCCATGTCATCTGTGACATCAGGGCAGACACAACCTTTTGTTTATGATGGGAATCTATAGCCTAAGGCATACATGTACAGCATGAACACTTCAACAGCAGCTGACGTAGTGTTTGACACACACTCCAGCTGATTGACAGGTAGTGTTCCTGCAGATGCTGTCAACAATTGCATCTACGTAACACAGGTCGCAATCAATGTAACGGTAGGTCACAATCAACGACAGCTTGCATGTTCCCGTGCTTGTCATTGCACTCTCTTACCCAAACACATGTAAAAAAATATACAATCTGGCAAGTACAATATTTATGGTTTTAGGGCATAGGCCTTAAATTACAATATTCAAATTTCAATTAAAAGATTTTCAGAAAATTACCTCAGGCATAACGCTAGAGAAATATATTGACAGATAAATTAATACTAAAGATAAATATAAAACGAAATATAGAAATGCTGTAGATTTGGGTTAAGTGCTTAGGTTTGAGAGTTGTTAAACTTGGGATATATGAGAACAGCTGGGCCCACTTCAATGTACTGGCAAACAATCGGTATCTGGTGATATTCACAACGCACTACAAACTCAACATGCCATTGGCCGTCAGCTCAATTAATACGTGAAGTCAGTAACACACTGGATGCTTTTGACCATGTACAGCATGCTAGTGTACATTATAGTACTATTCATAAAGCATGTGTTTGAATATGTAGTGGTGCGTTTGAATACATAATGTCATATTTGAACATGTTATATACACAATGGCTGCGGTACGAATCACACTAAGTGTAATATTGTGTGGAGTAAACATTGAAACTAGTGGTGTAGATGGTTCATTGATTCGCTAAAATACCTCTGCCACCAGTTTGGTGGAAAGCCTTCAAACCGAGCAGTGAAGCTTTAAATGATGAGGTGCTTAAAAAATAATACAATTCTCAGTGTAAATGGAAGTAATTGTTCCCATTATTACCACTTGCAGAGAGTGGTAGATGGATGATAAAGTATTACCACTTGCAGACAGTGGTGGATGGATCATGGATTATTATTGGTGAACCTGCAGTAATGAAAGCTATCGGAATGGACTCATTGAATGGCAGTAGCACTAGTGATCATAGTTAAATATTTTTGAAATTTGTCTATCCAGTGAATTACTTAGAAATGGCACCTTGTACGATTCCTTCTCATGGTTTGTTAGTTAGTTAGTTAATTCTGGAAAAGACTACTTTTGATATTTATCATAACAACATCCTGGCATCACCAAATCACATACCTTGCAAATGTTTGTAATGTATCCATGTCTATCAAAAATATGTATCATGATATGTCTCGTTGACATGAGCACCAATGCCCTGTAAAAACGTAACTCCACTTAAAACCAATTTAATTTTTTTTATTAATATAAAATATGCAACACATATGTGTTCCAATATGAGAACGGGTAAAAAAAAATAGGATTGATAAACCTGGCATTGATAAACTCTACATTGGACAAATCTATTTTAGATTATGATAAACATCACAGTATTAGTAGTAGTAGTAGTAGTATACTAAAGTTGGGTCAATTTAGCCTGATTTGGGAGCCATGGTGACCTAATTTTGCATTTGGCTACCAGTTTTTCACTTATTTAAAGTGTTTTTTGATGGATCCTTAGATACAGTTTTAACTTTGAGGCCTGTATATCTACAACAATCAATGACAACAATACCACAATAAATATAATCTGAAATATATGCCTGGTGTGGTAGAAAAGGAGAAATAATGCTAAACCTCTCATCTCCCAATCCCTGAAAATACCACAGGACTTTATTATAGATCAATACAACAACCACAGGCCAGTCATACTTTCTAGGAAGTCACCTTTACAAGACTAAATGCAACCATAAAGACACGATCATATCAGGGCCGACATTAACGACAGAGAAACCAAGCGATCAACATTATTCATGCAATATACATCTGGCAAGCCACCGACTGCCAATAGCTAGGGGAAATGGGGGCACATTCTGACATCAGAATGGAAATGGCCATCAGAATTATGGCTGACATCAGGTTCTAATGTTGGGTGTGTGAGTCATTGCAGTGGCGCACTAGGTAAACACGGGCACCCCAAGGGCTTGTGTACTAAAGCCACAAACAGATCACGACTACCTCTGAGGACACAACTTGATAGGTAACTGACGGCCCTAATACTCAGCTTTCAAAACATGATAAAAAAACTCATGAATAATTGAAACAGCAAATGTAGATGAAGCAAAAACCAGAAGTTGAATTTATACCATGCTGTAGCGCAACATAGAGCTTCCAAGTTCTTTTTACGATCAAAATACACCGACATATGGTAGCAATCTTCGTAAATTGCACTTTACCGACATGACGTCAAAACAAACAGTCTTTATAACTTTGAAAATTCCGAGATTCAAGGGAAAATTGCAGGCAAGTCAGGAAATCTGGGAGAGATTTTCTGAAAGAGTTCTTTGTGCTAGCGCCTAAGGAAGGTGGCTATAAATTATGGCTATACTGCGTATAAATGCCACATGCTTGTTGTGTCTGACATTTCCACTGGGTTATAACTACTTCCTTGAGGAATAACGGTGCATACACTCTAACATAAACAAGCCTTACCTGCCACCAACTTTTGTAAATTATTATCACACAAATGTTGCTAGTTGTAAATATTCATGATTACTAAATTTGGTGTGACAATACACTTAGAAAATACTGATTTTGTTTTGTTTAAATATCAAGATAGATACTCTCCATAAAATATAATTTTAACCCTTTCACTGCTGTATTCGATCAAACTTGCCCCAGATCTAGATGGCAGCACTTACAGTTAATTACAGCAAGGAAAATGTTATTAATGAATAAATAAAAATACAGGACATATGTTGTGAAAGCTAACAAATGAGAAAAAGCCTCCTATTCATGAAAAATTATCGGACTGGGACATATTTATCCATGTGGTAGCCATGGTGGTACGTGCTGCCAGTATGCCATTTTTATAACATACATACATGCACTCCATCAGGATCCAGTTCCACAGAACGATCCTAGCACTACGAGAGTCAATCCTAGCTCTACGAGAGTCAATCCTAGCTCTACGATAGTCAATCCTAGCTCTACGAGTCGATCCTAGAGAGTTGTTCCTAGCTCTACGAGTGTCGTTCCTAGCACTACGAGAGTTGTAGCGATACAAGTACTGGAGTTATTACTCTTATACATCCACTCGTGCCCCTGCCATCATCAACAAATGAAGCTAAAGTAAACGATAACAAGTCTGCCTACTCACCACGGTTTCTGTTTCGGACGCCGATGAGGTAGATTCATCGTCTGCCTTGCTGACATCAGTGACGTTTCCGTTAGGAAGTCCGGCTGGTGACGCAGAACCGCTCTCACTGTTGGACGAATCCATCGAACTTTTCAGTGAACTGTTTTTCACGTCCTTAACGGTCGGATTCCCATCGGGAAGAGCCGGACCTGTCTTCATTTCCTTGTCCTTATCCTCATCCGAGTGCCTTTGCAGCCAAGCCTTCTTCAGGTTCTTGGGATGGCTGCCGGACTTGTTGAGTGGACTGGCATCTGATTTAGACAGTGGAGGTGGACTGGGCGCGCTAAGCGTGTCGCTGTCCGTGTCCATCTGCCCGTTGGCCACGCGGTTGATGGTGTCCATGATGGATGCGATGTTGCTGCTGTTGCTGCACGTGGTCACCGCGGATGACGACGTGTCCTCGTTGACGGTGCTGGGCGGCAGAGGTAGACTGGGTTCGGACGACGCCGGGGGTGGCGTCGACACATCCATTTTCTCCACCTTGGGTTCGACGGCAGCGGGAATGGCCAACGTCGCTTTCTCACTGTCGGCCGTTGCTGGCTGCTTGTGAACGGCATTAAAGTTCCAGCTGTTGTTCAACACTTGCACCTTCTTCTCATCCTGCTGAAACACGCTGGTCACAGTGCTCTCGACAAAAGAGCGAAAACTGTCCATGAATCCTGAATTCTTGGAAAAGGGGGAGAGCGTTGCCGTGGCGGCCGAGGATTGCGGGGATGTTGACATGGCCGTGGTAGCCGATGACACGACGGGTGCCGATGTCACGACGGGTGCCGACGGTCTGGTGTTGGAACTGCTGCTGGTTGTGGTATAGGGCGAGGGGTTGGTTAGGATCTGAGGGGTGGTCACAGGGACCGTCAGCAAGGGCACGGAGGAGTTAGGGGACAGCGAGCTGTCCAGACCCTTGGGACGCTTCCTCCCGTTGGACTCGCGATTTGGCTTCCGCTTCTGTCCCACCTGCGGATGAGGGTTGGACTGAGACGGCGACCTCGATAACGACGATGTGGGCGAAGTCTTTGACGACGTGGATGTACCGGTCATCTGCACGGTCACCGGCTTGGCAGCGCTCTGAGACGGTCCGTGGCTGTAGATGGGGTTTGGCACGAGTCCTTGTTGGATCAGGCTGTACGTGAATGAAACCGATGAGGGCGGCAGTGACACAGGGGGCTGGGCGATGGCGGGGTATGCCGACGCTGCCTGTCCGTGTCCCGCCGTGGTGCTGGGGCTGCCGTGGTTGCTGCCGGCAGAGTTGGTGTTGTGAGCGGGGGAAGCCCCGGCAGACTTGAGCTTGGAATTGCTGGAACTAGAGGACTTGCAGTAGTCCACAGGCTGGGAGAGGAGGGGCAAACCCTGGTGTTGCTGCTGCTGCTGCTGCTGCTGCTGCTGCTGCTGCTGCTGATGATGACTAGTTGGCTTGTACGGACTTTGAGATCGAGAGTTGTTCTCGGGGGGCCTGAACGCCGTGGGGTGGGATTGGTGGAACACCGCGGCACCGGATGTGGTGACTGGGTGGGGGTACATGTGGGGGAGGCCCGCAGGACTAGTGGAGGAGGGAATGGGGGGCCGGTCAGACCGGTGTTCTGGAGTGTGGGCGGGTCGAGGCTGAGGCCGAGGGGAGGATGATGATGATATGGGTGCAGGACTCCCGTAGTGGGGGCTCTCAGATTTCACACTGGTCTTGTTTTCGACTATAACAGAACTGGGAATCTTGTCCTTACTGTGCTGGTGAGCCATCTGGATCTCCAAGGACCGTGGCGACTGAGAATGAGCGTGTGCTGGGGCAGGGTAGCTCTTGACATCCTGCTTTTCGTCTTTGATATGCTTAGGGCCGGCTAGTCCGTGCTGCTGCAACTGCTCAGGGGTGATGACAGATGGATGTTGCGATGGGTAGCCATACAAGTTAAAAATAGTCCTTTGTTTTTCGGGAGGAAAAGAACCTCCCGGGTAGCCAGGGCTGTAAGTGTATCCATGATATAGACTCTTGCCGTCACCAGGCAGTCTGGACACGTCAGACTTGGAGTCGTTATGGTCAGAGTTTTTCTGGTGCGCCTCCGAAATCATGTGGTAGGCTTCTTGAGACTGAAGGTACCGCTTCTCTTCCATCTGCCGGGCAGCCATCTCGTGGGCGTGGTGTCGCTCGCGTTCACGTTCACGCTCGTTTTCCTGAAACATCAACGTAGACCCTGTAAGATCACCATTACCATGAAATATTTCATTTAAAACATAGTTACAATCTAATCTGAATCTAGCTTAAAATTGTAAAATCAACCATTAAATCAACAACATTGTATCCTATATGTAATAATATTGGATACCACATTTGTGACAAATTGGTGTATATTAGTAGAGAAAAAAAACCATGAAATGCCTCAGGCAATTTGCTATGAAATAATTTCAACCCAGACTTTGGTAAACTAATTACTGTTGCAGGCTGGTTTAATGTAATTATATGTAGGAAATTTCCACATTTCAATCAATATACATCGTCAATATGAAATGCACTTGGAAAAATCCATGCGTTAGACCTAAACCATGCAAACACATTGCTTAGTGTGCTTAGGTACAACATAAAAAGAAATATACTGAAAATGGCTAACATACAACACAAGTGACAAAGAATAGCCTTGATTCTAATTTTCAAAATCAGACTTAAATACAAAACAAATTAAAAATATGAAAATATGTTACCATAATTTGACTGGCAACAGTTTGGACTACACAAAGCTCCTTACTCAGCTACCACATACATGCTCCTTCTCATAGTAGCAGTCAATTGTCAACAGCAGTGACACTGAGCTCAGATGCCATTTCATCAGAAAGCTATTTCAAGCATCAGGGTCATGCCACTATAGTATTCTGACTATATTTCTATTTATAGCATCTTGTGTTTTCCCTAAAATACAATATCATGCTTTGCCAGATCATGGATACGGGCCATACCTTAAGATATGGACACGTAATGAATGAAAATTACAACTTGTTATTGGATTGTAGATTGCAACTTGGGCCATAGTTGTTTGATTCCATGGATTACAGATTTTAATGTGATAATTTTAGATCGGGCGGTCGAAAATATAAATAAATAGAATTTGATATTTCGCTCAGTTGGTCGGGTCCAATATAAAAAATAATAATAATTGGAGATTATGTTGGAGATCGGTTGACATAAAATAAATATAATTAATCAGTATAATTGTTATAAACACCAGTACACATGCAGTGTTCAGTTTTGATTAGCAGTAATTGTTATAAATTAGACTATTGTTGTACATATCTACCACTAAGCTATCAAATTGGCTTCTTCTATTTTGTGTCAACCATTGTCTACCTGTCTTTGTTTATGTCCAATGATGGTAAATACAACTTGTTCCATTACCATTTATTATTATAGTTTTCTAAAGGCGTACACTGTCGGCGTAACATTTTCCAAAGTGTAAAAAATTGTGTCTACGGATCTGTAAACTAACTATGGCCTTATTTACAAATTAATGGATTACAAATTGGAACTTGTTTACAGATTATTGGACTACAACATTCCACCAATGTTTCTAAATTATTCAAGATTATTTATGGTAACAATCCAGACTAAGAAAAATGTTACTTACTCGTTTAATGCCCTCTTCTTTCCGTGCTTCCAGTAATGACACTCTGTCGGACACTAACTGTAGTGGGTGGTGGTGATGAGAGCTGACTCTAGACTGGGGCTCGGGTTTAGGTATTCCTGTTCCCCGGGTGATCGAGGGCCACTGCAAAGGAAGCAGCTGGTTAGTAACTATTGACTGGTGGACACCACAGTTCTACTGCAGTTTGAGACACCTTGTGTCACAGAATGTTTGACACTAGGTGTGAAATGTACTATCAAGTGGGAGGGAAACAATGAACAAAGTTTTCTAATTTGGGTCAAATGTATATTTTGTCACATAGGTGAAAGATTCCCATGCTACAATTCACACATTATTATTATTATTATTATTTTTTAAATTGGGGTTTGGGTCTCTTTCCAGATTCTTTCACTTATATCACGGCTTATCAGTTTAGGGCAGGAGGAAATCCGCAACATTCGTAGCGCTGAATGTTGCAGTAAACCTGCGAGCATCGGCTGGTACTAACAAGACCAAGGATGATAACTGCATCGCCACTCTACAGACAGCACATCCTATCAATATCGCGTCAGAAAGGTAACTTCCACGCATATTGATGCCAGGCCCCTCGGGATTTGAACCTGGAACCTTTGGCTCCAAAGACCAATGTTCTACCACTGCACTATCACCCGCCTTCACACATTATTGTAAATATTCCACCTTTCATTCAAATACTTCATCTAATTAATTTTCTATGGAAATGTCATGACCTCAGAATACACCATTATTTTAAAATAATGATAACCTTTATAAAAAAGAAAGATATATTGAAAATAATTCAACTGAATAAAAAAAATAAACATACATGTACATATTTGGAAGAGCTACACTGGTAAAACAACACACATTTGAAAAGATTTATACTATTGTCAAATACAACAATGTGGTAAATGTCCTGTCACAAGCCAAGACAAACAAATGCAAACTTTCTTTAGCAATCGGTAACTCAGGAATCTAAACACATCTAGGTTACCGTGTATACTATTTACACAACTGCTCTGCTGGAAGACAACAAACATACCTTACATAATAGGTACAGGACTGGTGCAAACAAAACCAACATAAAATGGTATTCAAAATATCTAATCATTATTATTCAACAACAGCATTTCGCTTTGGGATAGTGTTTTCGAAAACAAACGGACACTTTGGATCTCCCGAGCATTCAATATTTATCAATAAAAAATACAATGGGTTTTCGTGTGTGAAATATTTGAACATACCCGTTGACTGGCGAGCCTGAGAGACTCCGTGAAATGCTTATCCACAGCAGCAAGGGCGTCAGAGGACTCGTGGAGTATCCTCTCCCTCTCCTGTCTCTGTTCCCTCTCTCTGTGCAGACGCGAGTTCTCCTGTCGTTCTCTCTCTATCCTCTCCTGCCGCTCCTTCTCCAACCTCTCCAACTCTTGCTTTTCACGTTCCTGTCTATCTCTCTCTATCTTATCTCGTTCAGCCTTCTCTCTTTCTATCCGGTCTCTGAAATACGAAAGCATGGCTGGTTTTAGTTTTCAAGACATCCAGCTTTGCTTAGAATAGTGGACAGATATGAAAGTAGGCCAATGTGGGACAGAGCAAGGTCATGGCTGGCTGGGCCTCTGCCTATGGTGATGCATTGAAAATACACCCTGGGGATCTTTTCAGGAGGCTGAACCCTTCCTTTAGAAAGCCAGTCAAGCGATCAGACATAGAAACTGTTGTCAAGTTGTGGAGAACCAACACAGTGTGACCATCTATAGTCTGTTTCACACTATCTCTCCAATCATCTCAAGACAATGCACCATTCAACTGCCAAGACAATAGCCCATTGTCAATATGGTCTATAATAACAATAATTAGTAACCTCATAATCCTGTCAAAGGGGTGGTGTGGTTTGATGTTGGGACAATCTTTCATCCTAAGATAATATAGACAACTTGTGATTCAGGTCATAATGGTATCTATACAACCAAACACATGGAATTCAATTAATAATACAGAGCTTAGCTACTATGGTATATGAAAACGTAATATATTCAGTTCATATACATATCTATCTGGGGCAGTAATGTACGGTTATGCTATTACAGTATATAAACAATAATAATATATTTACATATAGATATCGGCAATAACATTAACAACTGGTCTTGAATGTAAATAGTAAGTGTATTTGTGACAGAAAAGACTGGAATTTGTAAATCATCACTGTAGCCAGCTGATGGCACGCAGACACTCAAAGATTGATGTATTCCAGAAATGTACAGAATACCTCACATCCTGGTTAGATAAGAACTATTTCTGGCCGGACTACTTACAGACTTACGACTACTTACATACTTATGACAAAGCACAAAACAAAATCCACAAGAAATCCCTGGCTGAATGCAAGCTTGGGGTGTACTCATGCAAACAAGGAGCACCCCCCCCCCCCAATACAACTCACTTCCATGCCATCCTACTCAGCATTGTAGTTTGACAGGGTTATCTAACACCCAGGGTTATTATCTCGGCCTGGGGGAGGCTAGATTATGTGGCGACCTTTGTGCAAGGTCACATGCATAAAATCCTGGCTCAGCTTACAGACTGTTGTTGAGAACAATGGACTTGGAGATATTATTGAGTTACTAATCATTCACAAGAGTGTACACAGGTACCAGAATAGATTAGAAAAGCCATCCCATGACAAATATCAGATTATACGGCCATGGAGTTCGATTTATATTCTATATCAAATAAAGCAATTGATACAGGATTTGGTGACTGCCTTTTTCAGTCTGATGGTCAGATTATGACCATAATGAGATATAGCCACCATTAAGAACAGAAAACATTGCATATAATCAAAGTATCTTGACAAATGTCTAATCAAGTGAGTGACTAGTTGAGCAATGTTGCTGTGACAATTTTGGTACTCTTTCATCCATACTCGACGAAATTCTAATTACAAAGCTTCACGGAAATAATTATGATTACCCATATACCTAAAAGACTAAAATATTCGATCCAACACTGACCAACCAATGACAAAAGGAACACCTGAACACATTAACTGTGTGCCAGAAGAAAGGCATGTACAAGTGGGCTCAGTATCCTCCATGAACGTGATTAATAGTGACAAAACACCTTAAATACAGCATTCTCTCTACGCACATTGGTGCTTTTATTTTATTTATTTTAACTGGGGTTTAGAGCCGCTTTCAAGATTCTTTCACTTATATCATGGCTTGTTAGTTTAGGGAAGGAGGAAACACGCAACATCTGTAGATCCGAATGGTGCAGTAAACATGCGAGCATTGGGTGGTACTGACACACTGGTGCTGCTTGTGAAAACATTGCATGAATATCTAAATCCCCCTCCAGTTTCCTCACTGTATGGAGTTCACTCTCTCCGTGTGTAATGAACGCGGTGGGGGAATAAATCATACAACAGGACACGACAATAGCCAGACCCCGAGCCAAAATCAATATTTGACGCTAAGCAACTGCCTAGCGAAATTCTGACGTCATTTATCATTTTATCCTGCAGATGTCAGCAGAATTGATTGATGCAAGCACTTAATACATTCACTTCTGTTAATGGATCATGCATAATCAATAATGATCCCTCTACACCCCCCACTTCCCCCAATCGTCTTCACTTCGCACCACTCTGCTGCCAAAAATGATGTATGAAATCACGATATATACAATCTGCAAGTTCGTGTAATGTCTAGTGTAGTTGATCAACAACCACCATTGAAACACTCTATTCATCAACCTCTCTACCATGTGTCTACATGAATGTAATTTGTTAGATTTAAACTTTTTTATTATCTTCTACTACATGTATATAATTCAATGTACTAAAATATACTTATTGAATTTATATATTAACACCACACTGAAAAATTTATATTGGAGTGTTTTCTATTTAAAAAAGAAGAAGCTGACAGTAACATGAACCTGCCAAATTGTTTATCAGCATGTACATTTCATCCCATCCACCCACCTACAACACACCTACACCATACACGCTGTGACCTACTTCAGGTCCAACTGTCAAAATGTCTACACAAAGCCGGCTGCCATTTGCATTATGGTCCATCACGACATACAAACATTGGGTCAGAGTGAACTGAGTGAGTCACAACCATATCTGCTTTATCTCTCCTTGTTAAACCTAGATTAGCACACATGCATATAACCAAGCTGTTGTACTAAAGACACATGCAAATAGTTATGGTGGACAGCCGGATGGTGTTAATATGGTCACAAGGTTGTAAATGAATACAGGGAAATGTACCCAAATTGATTAACATTGAAGTGTTAACAGATGTCATAAATACTACTACATACTACTAAAATGCTACTAAACATGCCACTTGTATTTAGGTTTACTAAAAATAGAACTACTGAAATATATTGCCATCTGATACTAAAACGTATTGTCATAATATAAATATCATACGACACAGAAACATTGTGCAATAGTATGTATGACTACCATCTGAAAGCCACTTTGTACTATAAATACAAAATCCACAACAATGACATGGAAATGCTATTAAAATATATCTAATTTCCTCCCTTGAATGAAACATGTCAAGAATGTAATAGTAATATCTTCATGCATAAAATATACTTCATGCATAAAATATACTGTCTCAACATAATTAGCAAAACAAAATATTTCAAATTGTATATCATCACATAAATTCAAACTCAAATAATTTAAAAAAATGTATTTATAAAATAAAAAAGTATTCCAAAATAATCTAGATGACGAGAATTAGCTGTGAACGGAGACAATTGACATTGCCATAGAAAGATGGCGGGCTGACTCAAAGGCCAATATGGTGGACCATGCACCTTGCTTCAACATGCTAGGGCGACCTTCACCTTCAAGCAGATGGGCCTCCAATGTGACAGGGTATAATGTAGAACCAGCCAGCTACATTTCATGTAAGTAACATTGTTGGGTTGTAAAGGAGGGCAACCTCGGTGGAAAGATATATACGAGGACATAAACTCCCCCTCCAATCACCTGCAGTAGCGGGTTTTGCATGCGTGGAAAGCAACAAATATCTTGTCTGCAGGCATAACTTCCCTGCCTATCAATCCTATCTCTTTGTTAATTATTTCCTAGGGCAATGCACTGTCGCCCCACATCAGCATGTACATACATTACGTGGACTTGTACCAAGGGGCAAGGGGACACGCACGCACGCACACACACAGAGACAAGACACGTAGTATAGATATATTAATGTTGTTCACTAAATAGCTTTCGCCATAGGACAAAATTCAGGACAACAATCCAGAAAGCTCCAGGAATCGTAGGAGTGAAAATATCAATGTTGAGGGGTATGAACAACACCTGGGATGGAGGGTGAGGGGTTTAACATGGACCCTCCTCTGCAAACAAACACAGCATTCATGGGGTTAGAGGAAGCACATGTTGGCCCTACTGTTGAATCAGCTGCATACAACGTGTGTCAAGGTCACAGAAATCCCCCTCCAACCCCCCATGCCTAGTGATAACACATTTTCTTAAAACTTGACAATACCTGCTTATATCCAGTTCCGAGTCCCACAAACTCCTATCCAACATACACCAGTAGGACTGAGAACGGCTTCGAGAACGGCTTCGTCCGAGAACCACGACTTTCCTTAACCACTGGCAGCCATGTTCTCACTGCAATCAATATGGCTGCCTGGCTGCCTATCAGCTCGGCAATAGAAAGCCTCAGCCCCAAACGAACAACGAAAAGCAATGGTGACCTCAATTCTACTCCTGGCTGCAACACTCCACCATTGTCAACTCAGCCGGGTATCTACATGCTTGCTATACACGGGAAGACACGAGATCGGTGTGCGTACATGGGAGGGAGGCCAATAGTTCCCGCCACTGCTGAACTGGTATCCACCATATATCAACTGGAGAAGCTGGGCTAGTAGCACCAGCTCCACTCATTGAATATTAATATGGCCTTGTCTACCAGTAGTCATGGCTATAGCTCATTCTCAAAATCTTATCTTCATGATTTCATTGTATTGATTTATGAAGAGCATAATTGTTGGTGTTGTGGTTGTAAGCTCTTATCTGGATGGTATTTATGGTTAGGGGGAGGCAGCTAAGAGATATATATCGGAAAAACATATACCATAACCTGGTTTGACGGGTTTTGGAACGTGGATTAGCAAATCAATAGACATTTGACAAAACAAGGCACATCAATTTTCTGATGGATTTGCAATGAAATGACTTGAAAAATGTTATATTGTGCACATAGCCAATAATTTCTGTGCGAACTCACTAGAAATAGTTACGATGGCGAAAATAATTAACACCGGAGCAGAATGTACATTAACAATTGCAGACAGCACATGGAATGCAATATTGCCACGCTGAGAGTGAATGATACATGAAATCCATAAATATTCCCCAAATTGGAAGAGAGGATGTGTGACCCAGCTGTCCCACAATTTAATAGGATCCCAGGATAGGAATGCCTGTTATTATTAGCTTCCTGCACAATGTGACAGCTTGATAGAACAGAGCTGGCAATAACACAAGACGGGAACTCTTTCAGTGGCAGGAAATGCTGGTGATGTGATGTATATACACCTCAGCCTGCCGGTTCATCTGCCCACTGGGGTCCTTGTCTGTCTGCACCCACTACTGCTAAAAGAATCCCACCTAGCCAGCTTTCTACAAGGATGCAACACCGTGTCATTGCATGTCAACGAACCTGTCCACCTATTACCAAACGATCAGACCACAAAATAAGTCACTCACAAATCCATCACCCACAGGATGTTTACATTAGTGAGTCACTCTCTCCCAGGTGTTCATTTGCCTGACTTTGCTGGGGGGAAAAAACGATTATGGCTTTGGGTCCGCCAAGCTCTGCTTGGGCAGTTATATCATTGACATTGGCTATGTAATGCAAGCCACAACATTCCTTGTTAGCATGCTCATTCCCTCTCTGGACTTAATCGCCCATAATTAAGCCCTAGTTGTTAAACCCAGCTTGGATTAACTTTATAAAACTTTGGTGGAAATCCATGGCTTATTCTGATAATTGGTTTACAATGGGTTTCATAATAAAACCTGAATGCAGACTTTGTTTGATAATATTTGGAAGGGATAATATATGGATTCACACTAGACAGGATAAGCTGGGACTGGAAGACAGCCAAACTTTGAAAAACGAACATGCCAGTATATGCCAAGACGAACAATAGTTAACAATGAATAAGAACATTTTCTAGAAATGGGAATATGTACTATAAATGTTAAAACAACTGCTGGATTAAAAAAATAATAAAAAATCATCATTTCTCTTCAGGGCATCTGAAGTTACCTCAAATAGCACAAAGGTTAAATGAGAGAAATTGTCTTACCGTTCTTTCCGTTCTCGTTCCCTGCGGTCCCGTTCGATCCTGTCCCGTTCAATCCGTTCCAGCTCAACCCGTTCTATCCGTTCGCGTTCTATGCGTTCGCGTTCCAGCTCCCGTTGTAATGTAACATCTCCTATGAGCTCCTCTTGGTGCTTGGCCAGCGCCCATGGAGGAGGCAGAGGGACCGTGGGGAACTTCTGCTGCCATAGGAGCTCCAGCTGGTTGAGCCTGTGCCCAGCCCCGTGCGGGTACAGACTCTGCATGAGGTGTGCGTTCTGCAGCTGATGCATGGCTGCCAGCTGGTGTTGCTGTTGCTGCTGCTGCTGCTGATGCTGCTGCTGCTGCTGCACTGCCACCAACCCTCTGGCCGCAAACGCCGTCTCTAGGTCCCTGTTGTAGGAGTGAGGTAGGGGCAGGGGGTGAGACAAGGGGTTCATGTTGAGCTGGTGCGGGTACGTCAGCAGTTGCCGGGAAATGGGGTGCGAGGCCGCTGAGGAGATCCCAGGGATCGGGGACGGCACTGGCGTGTGCACACTCGGGTACGTCGGCTGGCTCATCGTCTTCTGCTGATGGCCCAGGATGGTCTGCACGTTGCTTTGAACGGGGTTCTTCCGCATCAACTCGGGGTCCCGGTACGGGTGCACGGTTTCGTTTTTGTCCACTATTAATGGACTAGATGCTGGACTGCTCTTAACACTCCTGAGATCTTCTAGTCTAGAACTGGGCCTCTTCTCGTCATGGTAGCCCGTGTAACAGCGGTCATCGCTGGCGCGAGAGTCTGACCGCTCCCTGGAATCAGATCTGTCCTCGGTAGCCGGGGTGGTGGTATTGCTGCGTGCTGCAGTCACACTACAAAGCATCTGCACACTACTATTTAAACTATCCCGGTATCTGTCCGGACTTAAAGCCTGAGGTTTTGGTTCCATTCTCTCACTTGAGAACTCAGACAGGGACATAGCTGCCTCAGAAAGGGGACTGTTTTCAGATGAAGCTTTTCCATCACTATGCAATGAAATTTTCTCCGCCTTGGCTAGCTTATTCACCTGGTCAGTCAAAGGTCTCTGTAGGTCAATATTTGCCAGTGACGTGGGGTGATTCTGACCTGAATTAGCACTATTTACAATGAGTAATTGTTTCTTGAAGTGCATATTATCCTCTCCCTGCGATTCCTGCTGCCTGTCTTTTCCTTCAGACGAAGAAGAAGATGGGAGGAGATTGCTTATTTTACTACTATCACTTTTCGTTTTACCGACCCTGGTAGTCACTGTGAGGTCAGACCTCCGCTCTCTGACCTCATTTCTTTCACTGGAGACACTACTACTTGCTGCCGATCTGATCTCACTCTTCAGCCTCCTATTCTCAGAATTCCTAGACCTGCTTAGAGTGTCCTTCACCTTCACCACAAGCTCCGACTTGGCTGTAGAGTTCTTATGCTGGTTATTATCTTTCGTCTGTATACTGCTACTGCTAATTGAACTACTAGATATGCTCACACTTTCTTTAGACCGTTTTGGTTTTAATTTCTCTTTGACACTGGTATCTTTTTCCTTAGCACTGTCTTCCTCGGCAGGAAGATCTTTCACTCTGTCTCTGAGGTGTTCCGTGATGTCCCACGCTGGGGATGTTGCTTTCTCACCATCGTTTGTGGTATTTTTCTGCCGCTTTCCGGGCGAAGCAGACCGCTTTATCTCTTCAGCAGGGTCCTCGCCCCTTCTCTTCCGCTCCTTCGTAACAGGCTGCTTATTTTTAACAGGAATCTTCTCTGCAGCTGGAATGGAAAACAGATGCATGAGAAACTGGTGGGTAACTGCAGGGCACGAGATGATGTTTATAAATCGCATGGATATAGAGTAAACAGTTTTAACATTGGCTCCCTCTGGTTTTATGGATGGTTTTGTAGAAGGAAGGAAAGTGAGCCAGAGGGAGAGGGGTGGGGGGTGAAGAGAGAGAGAGAGAGGGGGGGTGGAGAGGGACAGGG
>JAUTBT010032612.1:0-18542 GCA_032361225.1 Lepetodrilus schrolli | reverse complement strand
CCTGCCCTAAACTGACAAGTCGTGATATAAGTGAAAGAATCTTGAAAGCGACTTAAAACCCCAATACAAAAAAAAAATATTAAAAGAAATTGACTTGTGCCCCCTTCACGTTGCTTGTCTGTGTTTCAGCGAGAAGCTGGTTCAGATGGCGTTCCAGTCACTACAGCTAGTGGTCACCGACTTCCTACCCATAATCCCCAGCGTGTATCTGCAGGTCTGCGTGGAGGTCGCCGCCACCTTCGGCATCCACACTCAGGAGCTCAATGTCAGTCTCACTGCCATCGGACTGCTGGTAAATACAAACACCATTAGTCCAGCTAGCTAAGCATTGTGGTAATGGCCCCCGTCGGACTTCCTCTACCGAAAGTGGCAGACCCACAACACTGCTCAATATTAAAACCAGGCATCCTTAGTTATCCCCTGCATTAACACAAGCCATTACCAGTTTCATGGTTCTCCGTCTCTGTGTAATTCCAGTGGAACATCTCGGACTTCTTCTACCAAAACCGGCAGCGGATCAAGCAGGAGCTGGACAAGGATCTGCCCGAGTCGGAGAGGAAGAAGCTGGAAATGCTGCCATTCGATGCACTCTGGATGTGCCTCTTCTCCAAGCTGGGTGATCTGTGCGTGGACCCACGTCCTGCTGTGAGGAAGAGCGCGGGACAGACCCTCTTCTCCACCATATCCGCCCACAGAGCTCTCCTCCAGCAGGAGACGTGGAAGAAAGTCCTCTGGAAGGTGAGCAATTTCTTTGTTTTGTCCATGTATCAAGTTGGGCCAACCCTGTCAAATTATGCTAATGTGGCTGAAAGTAGACACGAATAAATGAACATGATATAGAAGGAAGTTATCTGGACAGTAGTGGGGTGCTGCTTTATGTATCAAGTACCTTGTCCAATCCAAGTTCTCTGGAAGTACCTTTTTCCTTCGATCTTTTTAATCATCAATTTTCAGCTTGGCTGAGAGAAAAAAAAATGATAGCATTTAGGATTCATTCCTGCCCCATCCCGAGACACCAGGCACACTACAAGTGCATAATTACAATAACAAAATGTAGACCAGCAACTCTTTGAAGCAGTCATAAAATCCTTGTGTGACCAGCAGATTCTGACCTTTGATGTTTGACCTCTGACCTCCAGGTGCTGTTCCCTCTGCTGGAGAAGGTGCAGAAGTTCTCTCAGAGCGCGTCGACCCAGAAGGACCACCAGTCCACGGGGAACATCCTGATACACCACACGCGGGACACGGCGGAGAAGCAGTGGGCGGAGACCCGCGTCCTGTCACTGGCCGGGGTCGCCAGGACCTTCAACTCCAAGCGCAAGATCCTGCAGCAGCTGGGTGAGTGCCATCCTCGAGATCCAGGCTCAGTGACTGCTCTTTTTCAAACGCTACTTGTTTCTGATACTACTGGTGGTCAGTACCATCATCAAAGAAACCGTTCCGAAGATAGTGTGGAGATGGTGACCTAAGTGACTGTTCTTTCGCATACTAGACCAATCTCAAAGGGACATTTCTTCTATTATCGGTCAACTGTTTTGCTGTGGTGTGTTATTGGTCAACTGTTTTGCTGTGGTGTGTTATTGGTGTTTTTTGCCATCTTTTAGACCAATACAGTGGTGTGTATTTTATGTTATTTTTATTTTAAATTGGGGTTTAGTCACTTTCATTATTCTTTCACTTACATCATGGCTTGTCAGATTAGTGGTTGGTATTTGAACTATTTATAGGGTTTGTCATAATCATCTTCTCAAGCATCATAAAAACAGAAAACATAGAAATGATAATGTACGTCTATGAAAAATATACAATTGTGTGTTAGCTTCTAGAAGTTTTCTGCTAATAGTTTTTTACATGACTGTCTGGAACTTCATTTTGACTTGTTTTTTTCATGTGACTGCCTTTATTCTTTATTCCTCCCTCACTCTCCTTCCAGGTGACTTCCCCAGAGCCTGGTCGCTTCTCCTGGACCACATTGAGTCAGCCGCCATGTGCCCAAATGCCGAGGTCTCTTTGGCAGCGCTGAAGAGCTTCCAGGAAATCCTGGTAAACCGTGACCCCTCCCGACCCGTTGACCTCCAAGACTTCACCACGGAGCTGGTCAGACCACCGCTGGAGGAGGTCATGCACCGCACTGGAGACACAATCGCACCCACAGTGAATACCGCTAAGTCCACCGATTGGGAGCCCGACCCTGGGGACCTCTCCCTGTGGACGTCGGCCTGGAAAATCTGGTTGAACATCGGACAGACTGCCACGGAGCCCCCCGAGGCAGGGGACCGCCCCCACTATGTGCCGTCACAGCAGTTCCTGACCGCGCTGCTGCAGACGTTCCCAGCGCTGTTCAGGCACATCCGGAACCGATTCTCTACCTCTGACCTCGACAAGCTATCCGTGGTGCTGCGCAGGACGCTGTCTGTGCCTGTGCAAGGCGAGGCATCGCCATTCATCATTCCGTCGTACCCCGACGTCATCATCACACCGCTACAGGAGACCGCGCTTCAAGTCGTGGAGGTTCTCATCAGAGTGAGTTGGTTT
This sequence comes from Lepetodrilus schrolli, assembly GCA_032361225.1. NCBI lineage: Eukaryota > Metazoa > Mollusca > Gastropoda > Lepetellida > Lepetodrilidae > Lepetodrilus > Lepetodrilus schrolli. The sequence goes on along the minus strand of JAUTBT010032612.1, from coordinate 16,007 downwards.
TTTTAGGTTTTAATTTATGGTTTGGAGGATTCGCTGTCTGTACCATGGCATTACAGTGATCATCCTTGGTCTGTCAGTACCAGCCAGTGCTCACAGGTTTACTGCAACATTCAGCGCTATGGATGTTGTGGGTTTCATCCTGTCATAAACTGACAAGCCGTGATATAAGTCAAAGAATCTTGAAAGCAGCTCTAAACCCCAATTTTAAAAATACACTAATCAATAAATAAAAATGTGTTTGGAGACATGTTCAAGATTACTTTGCTCATATCATAGCATGTTTTTAATTGTTTGATGGTTTAGAAAACCTACAACACCAATATATCATTTTTTTCATGGTCTTAAAATATTCAAATAAGCATACATAAACTCAGGATAAAATCCAGAATAGAAGCATACATATAATCTCTTGATGTGCATCTTAAGTACAATTTAAGAGCATATTAATCGACTTTTCTTGATAACCTATGTTATGTGTAAGATCTATGTAGTTATTTAGATTGCATTATTTGATCTTAAAGTTATACTAATAAATATTTTATTTATTATTGTATTGTTTTCCAGGCACTCAAAAATGGCCCAGAATCTATGCAGTCCATGTATCCAGACATCTTCAATCAGTTGTTGACATTCATTGAATATGGAGTCCGAGCACCCAAATATGGGCATTTGGAAACCAAAGCATTTGGTACAGTTAAAGGACCACAGGTACAAAACGAGTCTCATATGCATAAAAATACTTTATATTTGGAAAACCTCAAATTTCATGGGAACCATATCCTAAGATGTTGTCTTTAAAAAAATTATATATCTATAAAACAACTACACATATAGAGAAAATATTTATTTACAAGAATCTGTTTTTAAAAATGTCCCTATTGAGCCGAGTGTAAAAAAAAATATAAATTGCAAAAATAAAAAAACATACACACACGCACACACACGCACACATGCAAAGTGGTATTAACCCTTTAAATTTATTATATTTATTCACAAGAATCTGTAAAAATAAAACCCACTGTAATTGAACTTAATAGCACATCTATGGTATTGACATTTTAAAGTTTTCTGACTATTGGGTGCCTTTTCACACATTTCTATAGCCTCTAGGATCTCTGTTTTCTAATGATATAAATATGATGCAAATGGTAGTGATCTCATGCTAACATTGCTTCGTGTGTCAGTACCCAGGATGTTACATAATTTTGGTGATTGCTTTTACATTGAAGCATGACAGTGAGTGATCTAATGTAAACATTTATAAATGTGTTTTGAAGTTGAATGTAGATTGAAAATTAATTCCTTTGAATAATCCTAATTAAGTTTTCTTTGTGTTGTACATGTATGTATATTCTGTTTGCAACATAAACATCTTATTAATTTTACCATGCCAGATCTTACTAATAATACTAACAACATTGTAAAAATGAGGTTTGAAAAACGGATGTTATGTTAATGTTCTCTCAGCTTGACTAATAAAAAAACTCAGGTGATGCATCTATAGTTGACTTCAGCAAGAAGAATATTTTATCAACATTTTCCGATAACAATTCATTTTACAATTATTGTGCAAGTTGACTGGGTAACATTTTTATGTATACAGATTAATTTGATAACATTTTTCTCTCAGATTATTATGCAGATTAATTGGGTCAATTTCTTTTAGGATTATTATAATAAAAATAATTGTATTACTATGTATACAGATTAAATTCATAACAATTTTCTTTGTGATTATTATGCAAATTATTTGGGTAACAATTTTTTTAATGATTATTTTTGGGGGTATTTGTTATATATACAGGATATTGGATTATTACAATTATTATTTTATTATTATGTATACATATTAATTTGATTAAAAAAATTATTTTGTTATGATTATTATAACAATTATTTTGTTATGATTATAATTTTTTTAAATATTATTATTTCTTATTATTATGCAGATTAATTAGGTAACAATGTTGTTTAGGATTATTGTAATTATTATTTTTATTATTATTATTATGTATACAGACTAATTGGATAAGAATTTTCTTTCTGCTTGCTGTGCAGGTTGACTGGGTAACATGTTGTTGTTGTGCAGGTTGACTGGGTAACGATGAACTTTGTGCCGTTCTCGGAAAAGGCAGTTGAGATGACTGTGGATCTGTATCGCCAGTACGCCACCCACCACTCGGTCATCAACCGTCACGTCCTACAGCAGATCATCAAGGTAACACTAAAACTGAAGAGAGAAAAGAAAAAAAAGGAAACGGCAACAAAATTTGGTCCTCTTTCTGCTGGGTTAATAAAAAAAAATCACATTTATGAATTTCATGCCTTTGAGGCATCTCTGGTTTCCACCAGAAAGATGAAGGTTGTGCCCAAAATGTTATATTCTTTGCTGGAGAGTATTTTTTATCAAAAAGAGGTGGTCTATGTTATGAAAGGACGATGAACGTCATAGAGGTGATCTATGGGATGGATGTTATCTCATAAAGAGATGATCTATGTCATAACCAGAGGATCTATTTGCATAAGGAAATCACCTATTTCATTCAGAGTTGATCTATGCCATAAAGAGGTGATCTATATCATAAACAAGTGATCTATCAGTTTTCCATTCCATGGTGATCTATCATTAAGAGGTGATCTATGTCAAAGAGGTGATCTCTATCATAAACATGTGATCTATCATTTCTCCATTCCATGGTGATTTATGCCATAAAGAGGTGATCTATTTCATAACCATGTATCAGTTCTCCGTTCCATGTTGGTCTATCATAAACAGGTGATCTATACCATAATGAGATGATCTATTTCATAACCAGGTGATCTATCAGTTATCCATTCTATGGTGATCTATCATTAAGAGGTGGTCTATGTCAAAGAGATGATCTATTTCATAACCAGGCGATCTATCAGTTCTCCATTCCATGGTGGTCTATCATAAACAGGTGATCTGTACCATAAAGAGATGATCTATTTCATAACCAAGTGATCTATCAGTTCTCCATTCAATGGTGGTCTATCATAAACAGGTGATCTATACCATAAAGAGATGATCTATTTCATAACCAGGTGATCTATCAGTTCTCCATTCCATGGTGGTCTATCATTAACAGGTGATATTGTATATGCATTAAAGAGGTGATCTGCCTATCCAGATAGTAGTCATTGCTTGCCAGTCTATCGGTTCTCCATTCCATGGCGAGGGCATTACACTACTGGTAGTACTGTCTTTCATTCGGTGGACTAAGCCAGACAACTGTCTATTGCTCCGTGTTATCCCCTGTAATACCTTGCATCATACCCCAATCTCGGCACGTGCCAAGTGCAGCCTTGCCAAGGATGAGAGGACATAGCAGAGATGGGATGACTGTTGACATGTCAAGAAAACCCCCAAATCCTTACAGCCTCCAATCCCAAAGAATGGGAGACAAATTGACGGAACAAAATATCTCGTCCTTGCTCGTCGTTTCATTACTCTCTCGTAATCTTTATCCCATTCCAAATTTATCCCGAAATGATTCTAATGATCTGAACAAATTAAGACGTCATCCATTAGATCTCGGAGAGAAGCAGGTGTTGACTGTTTACACCGCGGTGTCTCCATCCCGAGGTCAAGCGGAGGTCGGTCTGGAGGTCGGGAGTCATTTCCGTTGCCAGAACTAATTGTCACGGGTCTTCGTAATAATTGTCCAGATGGACTTACACAGGTCTCAATGCAATGATTGAGTCATTTCCCCTAAGAGCTATTCTGCTAACCAGAGAGACACACACAGAGAAAGGGTCCCTGTGTCTTCGTCCTCAAATCAAGAGTGACTAAAAATACGATCCACCCTGAATCCGCAGAGGGGTCCAAAAATACGGAACCATCTGCATGGGAGGAGGGAGGAAGAGTACTGGGATTGGTCCTTTGGTTGGGGCTATTTGTTTGATCCTCGCCAAGAATAAAAAGAGCCAATTAAATCTTCATTTAGGGGGTTTCTTGACCGTCTACAAGTGCATCTGCCGTTGTGATCAGAGAGGGCTCGGGATGCTGGCAATTTGTTTTTAGGGCTGGTGATATAACATGGTGGAGGGCAGTCTGTTGTTATGTCCAGCTGTGGTAACAATGGGTAGGCCTCCACCCTCCCACCCTCCAACCCCCACCCCCAGGATCTGTGTGGCCCAGACGTCTCCAGCATGATGCAATCCCTGGCAAGGTGCGCCAGTGATAACCACTCCAAAACATACTTGAGATTCATGAGTATGTCCCACACGTCCTGTAGCATCCTTTTGCATTAATCTTTACATGTCTGAAATTCAAAAAAGAAATTGTTTCTCTGTAACCTATCAGATTTCTGACATTTCTGACATACTTTTGATTCTGTGAATCATTTGAGAACGAACACCTTCGTCAAAGAAAAGTATTTTCTATTTTGTTTTTAATTAGTTAAGGAATTAAAGTTAAGGTTAGTCGAAGAAAAATATTTTCTTTTTCGGTTTGTGTAATTAAGATTAGGGTGAAGAATAATGTTTTCTTTTTGTTTTGTTTAATTACTGAATTAAAATGGAGATTAGGAAATTAGCAGCCCATTTGTTTATTCAAACATATCAACTAGTAAATTACTCATTTAGATGGTTAACAAGTTTGCAAATTTGCAGAATATTAATCTAGATACAAGGTTTATTTTTAATTGCAAACTACTAATATAGTAATAATGTTTATGTATCGCATACGTTTGATAATTTTGGGTATTTTGCTGATGGAACAGTTTGTAATATAATAAGTTTTAATGAAAATGTTATTTTATGTGCTATCTATAATTATTTTGTTCACTGAAAATATTTTTTATCAATGATCAGATATAAAATTTATGTTGAATTAAAAATGATTTTCCATATATTTCTTTAAAATGCATCCATTATGATGTTTTTATGATGTCTATAGATATTTAGCAACTAGTCAACTAGTAAAATCATTAGGTATTTTAACCATACTGCATAACATCTTAATCATCGTTAACATCAACATCAGCAACAGTCAATGACGTCAAGCAAGTTTAGAAAACAGCGGTCCTAATATTAAAATCAGACAATTTAACTTTCATTGAGGAATAAAATTTACTATTTTGTTTTGTTTAATTATGGAATTAAAATTATGATTATTTGAAGAATAATAAGCAGCCTGGAAAACAGCATTCCTGAGATTAGAATCTGATTCGAATTTCACCTCACATCAACCCACAGTCGCTTACACACTTATTCTAAGGACAAGAAATAAATTCTTCAACATTTCGTAACATTGACTTTCGGCAATTAACCTTGGACCGAATGCAACAGCATTACATCACAAATTGAAACCATTCTAAGGACAGGCTGGCCCCACAACTTTCTCTGCAATATCAGCCACCCAAACTTACCGTACCAATGCCATAATCTTAACAGCTCTTACATGGAATGGTAAAATGTTACGCCATTAATTGAACTTGTCCTCGTTTCAACTGGGCTCTCCTTGCCCTGGTAGCTTTACAACTTCTCCACACACAAACCTCCATATTCTAACTCTCTGCCCGTTGCTTAACAGAGCCAGGGTGTGATCTCATTCTGACTAGCTTTGCATAATCTACAGCAGAGAGATAATTGTGTCTCACGGCCCGCAAGGTGCTGTAACATTGCGCCAGCGAGATCCTTGATGCCATTGAATTGGAGTCTCAACATTATCAAACTCATCCCACTGAGGTTCCAAAGTCTTATAAGAAATTACACTCGATTCGTCATACGCTGGGTTAATGTTGGACAACATTGGCGAAGATTTCTCCTAATTTGCCCTAATGCTCTTGTGGCGTTATCACAAAAGTTGCGCCACAACAGTAACGCTCGGTAACGTGGTGTCCTGAGATGGCATTTGACACTGTTATTTATCTAGATGCGAGGGCAATGTTGAATTTTGTTAGAATATTCAATAATTATAAATATTCAATAAAGTAATTTCTACCAAATCTATAATAAAAAAATTGGGGGGGTGGGGGAATTCTAATGACAATGTCAGCGTGTGGACAAAGTTCGTTCATAATTTTAGTAAGATATTTCAAGAAACACATTTAATATTTAAATATATTAATAATTATCAGAGATACCATAATGAAAAAAAGTAGATAATCAAGTAATTTGTTATTACAGACAAACCTGAACCTATTTCAAATATATTCTAAGATGTCATGTTTGATCTTACTAATATCCATAGTCATAACTATTAAAAAATTAGAAATTTGAAGAAAAAAATACCTTGTTATATCCCGTAGCCCCATATGTGACTCAGCTGAAACCATGTACATCCAACCTATGTACATCCAACCTATGTACTTCCAACCTATGTACATCCAACTAAAATCATGTACAAACTTGGCAAAACCCCATACACAACCCCAACTAAAACTTTGTTGTATAAACTGAGCAAAACCCACAAAACCCACACCCAAACTCTACATAGCCAACAATAATGCCCAACCAGCCCATATAATCCTAACTAAAACCATGCTGTATACCTAATCTCTCCAAGTCAGTCCCAAGGCTGTCTGTACCTACACCACAACCCACCATACCTACACAACAACCCACCATACCTATACCACAACCCACCATAACTATACCACAACCCACCATACCTACACCACAACTCATCATACCTACACCACAACCCACCATACCTACACCACAACCCACCATATCTATACCACAACCCATCATACCTATACCACAACCCACCATACCTACACCACAACCCACCATACCTACACCACAACTCATCATACGTACACCACAACCCACCATACCTACACCACAACCCATCATACCTACACCACAACCCATCATACCTACACCACAACCCACCATACCTATCCCACAACCCACCATACCTACACCACAATTCACCATACCTACACCACAACCCACCATACCTATACCACAACCCACCATACCTACACAATAACCCACCATACCTATACCACAACCCATCATACCTACACAACAACCCACCATACCTACACCACAACCCACCATACCTATACGACAACCCACCATACCTACACTACAACCCACCATACCTACACCACAACCCACAATACCTACACCACAACCCACCATACCTACACCACAACTTACAATACCTACACCACAACCCACCATACCTACACCACAACTGACCATACCTACACCACAACTCACCATACCTATACCACAACCTACCATACCTACACTACAACCCATGAAAGTTTTGTATACAAATCCCGTTATAAAATTTAAGCTTGAGCATGAAATCATACTTGTAATGTCGGGGACAAGACCTACATATAGGTATACAACAACACCACACTATCTGCCCTTACTTCTCCTGCTCTTGTACAGCAGTCTGTCAGGTTATCTACACTGACTGAAAGCGTACTCCGTACCTCAATGACATGACCATGGATGTTACATAACGTCCAGGCCGATGTCCTTGCTTCATGGTCAATTCTCTATTTGTCCCTGTGCTAGACAACAGGCTGATTTATATCCTATAAATGACCATGATAGATGACCACTCCATTGACCACTCAGATGGACAGGGTATGATGGATGGCAAGTGATTGATGAACCAACCATCTTAATATTGGTGTCCCCATACCACTCCTGAACGATCTTTGATTGCGAGATTACGAAACTTTTTTGAGTATGATTTCATGCTCAAAGTTTTCATTCACAAATCCCCATATAAAACTTGAGATTTAGTAGGAAATCGTATTCAAAATTGTTTTGTAATCTCACAGCCAGATGTTTCTTAATTGGAAACCCATTTTTTACTCTCTCTCTCTCTTTCTCTCTCTCTCTCTCTATCTCTATCTCTCTATCTCTCTCTATCTCTCTCTCTCTCTCTCTCTCTCTCTCTCCATTTTCTGTATTATTACAAGATCACAATACATATTACAAGGTTACTGAACACTGTAACAAAAGTATACAGAACATTATCGTGGTCACAAAACACTATCCCAAGTGATACCAGAACAAAAAGTTATTTATCCTTGGTCAGTCAGTACCATAATTCACTCACTCACATTCAGTGTTATGGATGTTGCTGATTTCCTCCTGCCCATAACTGACAAGCCTTGATATAAGTGGAGAAAAAAATGTAAGCAGCTCTAAACCCCAATTTAAAAAATAAACTAAAAAATAAATAAAAGGGGGTTTGGAGACACTTTCAGGATTAACAAAAACACCAGAACACTATAACAGGCCAAAGAACACTTATTACAAGGCATACCAGAACATGTTCACAAGACCTCCAGACATTTATAAGTCTTACAAGTAGTGTGTAGTACAGCATTAGCATGCTTATTGCTACTGTCAACTCTTTAAAGTGTAATTATAACATACTGTAAATCAGGAAATTAATGCGAGTAGGTTATTAATGCAAAAATTGCGATTGGCGTATGGCCGCATTTAATTCCTACGCATTATGTAAAATAATGAAAGGTAGGTCCGGGGAAAAACATGAATAGAGGCCGGGTCGATCGCATTTAATTGTTGTCGCATTTATCTCTGAAAGCTTGAGGTCACATTAAATTACTGACGCATTAATTTCCTGATTTATAGTAATAATATAAATACTAAATTTAACCCATAGAACTGTACTTTATTTCTGAAATATTGACAGAGAAAAAAAAATAGAGAGATTTCTTCTCCACTTGATGCACACATCCACCTGGCAATACTCGTAAATGTTTGAAAACAAACGTGTGTGTTGTTTGTAAGACTGAAGCCTTCCTTATCTGCTCGTTTGTCAGACCACCGCTACTGCAATCACGTGCTGCATCATTAGGGCTTTGTTTTAGTTCCAGCGGACCGTGAAAAAGTTTGTTTTTCTTGAACGGTTCATCCCACCTGCGATATGGGCCCTTCCTTTGTGAGATCACCATGGGTTCTGGCATTGCACAATTTGGGCAGGATGGTCATCAGGAATAAATTTTCTACACATATTTATAGTACTTAGTAAGAGGGTTAATATTGTGTTGATTGGAAACATGTACTGTGGAGAAGGAGTGTGGTTGCTTGTAATCTTGCAGGGGATGGATCGGGATTCGTGTGCCTGAAGGTTTGTAAATTAAAATGTCTGGAGTTCATTGAATAAATGCGCAATGGCTGTAGTTGCTCTTTAAAGCAATAGCCACCTCCTTGATATTTACAACTCATTGGAAGCAAGTTTTTCTGGTATCATTAATATTTTTTTCATGGATGGATGGTTAATGAATAGGTGTTTATCATTCAGAAAATGATGCAATAATGATGGGATGGGCTCTCAGTACTGTGGTGCTATGGATGTTGCAGGTTTTCTCCAGCTGTAATTTGATCTGGGCTCTACATTAACTTTTTTTTGAGTCTATTGGACATGAAACTACTTGCTCTGTAGGTAAAGGGCTTGATAATCTGGGATATTCACCTGTCCACCTGTGGATAATACCTGTCCTGGGCAGGCAGATAATCCTTACTGTCGAGCCCTGATGATGTAAGCAAAGTCATATTGAACACAGTTCTCAACCCAAATCCCCCCCAAAAATTTTAATTTTAATTTTAATTAACAAATGCAACGTCTTAGCTTCTCACATATTTGATGTTCTATACGTTGTTTCATACCAATGATTTTTATTATCAAAAGCACCACATCAATGAACACTCCACAAGTACAGTCTGACAATATTCAAGTACATGTAGACACACACACGCATGCACACACACACACATACACACGCACATACACACATGTACGCGCGCACACACACATACACACACACATACACACACACGCACGTGAGTGTATTAACTGTCAGGGGAGTCTTAATTACATTGACCAAAGTAACTCCAGACTATGTTGGGTAATTAAAGATAGATACTTACAGATGTACCATACATAAATCATTATGACCAAGTGCATTTCATGAAGTAAGACTAATTACTTGAGAACTAATTACCATTAAAAAAGTTAATATTGACTCTCTTTTATTTCATATTACATATTAGTTGTCTACAACATACTTATATGTCAAATTATGTCATTTTTTTCTTCTCTTTTCCTTTTCTTTCACACCAATACTGTTAAATTAAATCTAAAATAGAGGAATAGCTCCATTACCAGGATTTCTCTTTAAAGCTGTAAGAGAAAGCAGAAGTGACAGTTTTCCAAATGCCTTATTTTAAACAATTAATGTGTGGCTATTGTTTGTTGAATTTATTTTGCACTAGTTCATATTCTGTATTTCAACAATGTTCATTGAGTTTTGTAATATAATATTAAATGACATAATGGGTGTAACAATATGGACCATTTTTGATAATTTTGATGAAAAAAGCTTGTCGTTAGCAAAACAAAAATTTAAATACTAACTAAATGGATTGGAACAGCACTTTTGAGACATTCAAATTTCCCCCGGAATTTGAGACGAATTCCAGCTCTTTAATCCCTAGCATTCTAATGACCGCATCATTTACCCAAGTTATTGTCGGGTAATTTACCCCCGTCCGGTCTCCATGATGCTGAACGGTATGCACCCTGTGTACAGTGGCTACCCACAGTTGTTGTATCTCCGTAATGCTGTTGACAGTGTGTGCCAGACATTACCCTGGGCCCGGTAATCTGACAATACCCCCATACCCCCTCACTCCTTCTTCTCCACCCTCCAAGATTCCTGGCCACCCACTGAGTGGCCGAAGAGTTCTGGTCAATGGTCAAGGAAGACTGGTCAGTGTTCTGCCATCTTTGTTGTTGCCATTGTAGCCATCCATGCAGTCCATGCATACCCCATTACACACACACATGGAAGCCCCCCCCTCCGGATCCATTACATAGAGAAGCACTGATATATCTGGTCAGGCTTGGACCCATTACATGCAATATACAGAAGCACTGATAACTTTGGTCAGGCACTGTTGCATTGCTCATTGACAGATACTTTGGGCTCAATTTGCCACCAAGGTCTTCATCTGTTATTCATGTACTGCAGATAGGGAATGTTAATTTGTTATTCATCTGCTGCAAATAACCATGTTAATTAATTAGTAATATGTGTAAGGGTTCAACAACATCTTGTATGCAACATGTGCAAATAGGCATATGCTAAAAACTGGAACATATTTTGCTATGGAGGTTTGGAGGTGGTATTGAGCAATATCTTTGCCATAACATCCACAAATGAACATTTATAGTGACTTGTACTTTCACTTTCCATTTGAAGGGAAATGGTCAACAGTATTTATAAACATGTTGCTATGTTGTTGGTCACCTTGACCTGTCACAATGACATTCTTTCCAATCATTCTCAAATTATTTTCATTCCTGTATTTGCTCAATTTCATTTTTTAAGTATCGACATTTTTTACCAAGATTACCAGAAAGTAAATTTGTATATTCTAGACTTCGAGAGATTGAATAATTGTCCAACCCACATGAACATGTCCTTTTATGGTCAAGGTCACACATTGAGGCCATATTCCTAATATTCAAACATTTTGTAAAATGTATTAATTAATAGTTTATTGCCTCAATGCACACATGCTGTAACCTAAACAAAAATTAAATGACCATTCAAATGACACCAAACACATACAGTGGCATGAAAGCGACCACTTTGTGTTAATCCCCACTTAACATAATTCCAGTTATAAATGTTTGCCTATAATGAGATACAAATACAATAGAGTTCTAATTCCATTCCCCAGCGAAGCATCACTGAGCCCCCAAAAATTAAGACTCCTACCTTTTGACTGTTTGTTAGTAATCTGCCACCCCTAATTTCACCACAGGGCCCCCCTTATGCCAACACAAACATTAAACACAGACATGTCAGTTTCTGGTTGTAAGATAGCCTCAAGTAGATTCAAGAGGTTCTTCACATCGGTAACTCTTTTCCTCGATTAAAGTCAAAGGTCATTATTTTGTCATTTCCACTCCCATTTTTTTAATGTGTGGGGAGGGGCTGTGCTAGGCCCTCCATGGACTAAGTGAACACACACTGAGTATTTCCTGTTGGGTGTTCAATAGAACCCATACCAAACCATGCCAAAGCCAAGCTATCCAATACTAACACTCCCATCCCATCCTATCCTATTCCAATCCATCCAATCCCATCATCTCATATCATCCTATCCCATCCCATCCCATCCCATCCCATTCCATTTCATCCAATCCAATGTTATATCATTATATTCCACCCCCTCCCATCTAATCCCATCCCATCCTATTCCATTCCATTCATGCAATCCCATCCCAGCCCAGCCCATCCCCTGATATATCCATTTCATTCCCATATCCCATCTCATCTCATCCCATCTCATATAATCCTATTCCATCCCACCCATCTCATCCTATTCCATCCCATCCCATCCCAGCCCAGCCCAGCCCAGCCCAGCCCAGCCCATACCTATGCATGTTGTGTTAATGATGGACACAGCTACTGTGGCCACAGGCATTTTAGTATATTAGATTACTTCCTATATCATAAATTCCTTGGAAACTAGTTGAAAATAGAATACTAAACCAACTCATCCCATTCCATTCCCATCTCCATCCCATCCCACATCTTCCCATATCATGTCATCCCCATACCTGTGGAATTAATTTATTGGAAGTAGGTAGCCATCAAGCCCTGAGATTATGAAACGCTTTTGAGTACGATTTCATGCTCCACTTCACAAATTCCCATATAAAATTTTATCTTCAGCACGAAATCGTACTCAAAATATTTTGTAATCTCAGGGCCAGATTTAGCAGTATATTTATTAGATGGGTTCCAATTTCTTCATTAGAAACTTATAAAAATTCCTGTAATTGTAAATATTTTTTTCAGATGAGCTAGTCTAGCTTAGCTATCAGGTTTTTCTATATTGTTTCATATTCAGTATATTCGATAGCTTCTTGTGTCATAATCAGAGAATTCTTTGGAGCTATTCTGTAGATGAAAATCTGTTTTTAAATATTAAAATTGTCTCCTATATTATATGGCAGAATATTGATGAGCTTGTGTATAGCTACTATGCTGTGTAAAAAAAAAAATACATTCTTGAATATTGTATTATTAAAAACAGAAATGCCATGGCAGTTAACCCTCTCCCTGCTGGATTAGACACATGCACTGCTCTTTAGGGCATCTTCGGTTGCCTCCAGCTTGCAGAGTTAATGGTCTGTCAGTATCAGCAAATTCTTGCAGTTTTCCTTATGCCGTAATCTGACAAGCAGTGAATGAAATAATCTTTAACACTATCTCTAAATTCCAATTCAATAAAAAAAATGTTAAAAGAATTGTTTTTGTTTTTTTAAATATTTCAGTTTCATATATACGGTAGACAAGATATTATGTTAACCAATGCCTAAGTTCTTTATCAGTATTGTTAATGTCTGGAACGGCTGCCATACATTCCTCCTAATGTCAGGAGACATCCCTTCAATCCATTCAGATCATCCTCATCAAAATTCTCTCCACACCACCAATATCTAAAAAGGTAGGGGTGGAAAGGAAGGTAGAACGGAAGGGCCAAGGAGGGAGGGGGGTCAAGGAATCCAAACACAGAAAGCTGCATGCAATCTATGCAGAAATACCCTCCTGACTGGCTCAGAGATTTGCTGAATAGGGGGAATGGGATGTTACTCAACATTACGTCCCAGAAATTCCTGTGATCCGTGCATTGGTGTCTATATAGCCTGAGTGATCTGTGTTTGCATAGTGGCAGGGGGCAAGGAGATAGTTTACCTACCCCACTGTTAACAGCAGCAGCAGAAAATCACCCAGCTGGAAACTATTAGACAGGGAACTAATGCTTGCTGATCAACACATACAGATGTGCAGCCTTCGCTGGTTTTCGGCTGTGTAATGGGAATAATATGTTAATTGCTTTTCACTTTTGAAGTCATACTCAAATTTGTATGTGGGTGGTGTTTTAGATTGATTGATTGATGTTACAGGTATTGTATTAGGTTGTCCTGCCACAGCGTATGAGAGTAAATTGAGTGAATTTGTGCTGGCATTGCTACAATCTAGGTGTACATTCTAGGTGTACAATCTAGGTGTACATTCTAGGTGTACAATCTAGGTGTACATTCTAGGTGTACAGATAGGCCTGATTTCTCTGAGTTTTGCATCTCGGCTGAGTTCTTCTGATTTTTTTGTGTGAAGAAATCGAGGCCTGGTCCATAAATGGTTAAACTTTGTATCCATAGTATACCAGGCTTGGATCTGTCTATTTATGTCGTAAAGCGAGATATAACATTGAATTGTTTCCTCCTTTTTTTCTGGTCATTGTGTGTGTGTGTGTGTGTGTGTGTGTGTGTGTGTGTGTGTTTGTGGGTGAGTTATTGGGTGGATACTGGGAATTGGGGGAGGAATTGAGCATGTTCACTAGTGTGTCATGGTGTTTGAATATTATTTCCACATCTGACAATATATAAATAATAACAAGTAATAATCTACTTTCTTCATTCCATGTCCAGAATTCAACATGAAATGCAAATAAATATTAACCCTACATAACTGTACTATATCATCTTCACTATAATTTCACTTCAACTTTAAGAGCCTCTCTCTCTCTCCTCTTTCTCTGTGCATTTTCCAACTCGCAGAAGAAAACCAGTTATGTTTGTGTGTATCACTGAATAAATGGATGAATAAATAAATTGGTGTATACGGTCACTTTCAACAATTTTCCAGCCACCCATGTGGGTATCACTTCTTTGATGCAATAAACTCTTATACAAACACAAAAACATTGCAAATTCTGCATCCAGCTCTTCAAAGAAATTCCAGTGGTTATTTTCCATGATCTTCCACAATTCTATTTCACGGTACGCCGACTACTAATATTTGCCAGTGTGTCGGGCACCCACAGCACCCCTCAGGCCTGTATATCTGACCAACCAAACCAGTTGGCTCAGCCTGACAAAGTATATCCTCTAGGTCTACCCCCAGGCTTCACCGCTGTGGTCATTGTTATCACTTCTTACCCTCATTGTTCCATTTCCTGTGCACAAAGCCCCAGCTGAATAAGGGTTAATGAGCTCACAGGCCAGGCCACAGGATATTAACCCTCCAAGTGTCGCCAATGTAACAATTCTAGGCCTGTCAAAAGAAGCTGAATGGCGTCATTACCGGTAGACATGTAATGACGTGTTTTCTGGTTAAAACGGTGGGTCACACTCAAAAAGGATTTGTAATTATTATTGGGAATGCCAAGATTATGTAATAAAAAGTTAATATCTCCAAAATTGTCATGTCTCTTGTTTTGTCAATATATTGATTTTGTCGATGGATTTTTATTATATATTTTTTTTCATAGGAAACAAAATATTAAAAAGAAAATAATATATTAAAAATTATATTTACACATTTCTAGACTAAGACTAATAAAAAAAAAATCAAATGGCAGATGGAAGAAAAATATGTAAAAAAATTATTAGATTGCTGCCTATTATACCTATTTCAATATTTGATTCTGATGTCAGCATATTGCTGACTAAACTTTGATCGATTTAATTTATGATGATTGTTAAATTCCTGAAATATCTATATATATATATATATATATATATTATATATATGCATATTAATATTAGAACAAATAATAAAACAATTTAATTAAATTTAAATATCTTCAAATGGCAGAGAGAAGAACAGGAGATGGGCAATATTCCAACAAATGTCAAAGATCTGACATGAATAAATAATAATTTAAAGGTATAATTTCTTTTTACGCTGAATGACATATGACATCTTAATACTGTCCTCAGCCACACACTTTACCCAGACATAAAGATTAGCCATTGCTGATTAAAACAACAGTTTGTTTACATGTGCCATTATACCCTATAAAAGTGTCATCGAGAGTATTTGAGAACTTCAAATATCCCAACTCATCCATACACACAAGCATGTGCGCGCGTGTGCACACACACACACACACACACACACACACACACACACACACACACACACACACACACACACACACACACACAC
>JAUTBT010032601.1:0-18544 GCA_032361225.1 Lepetodrilus schrolli | reverse complement strand
CAATCGGACCTAATAATCATCCTTCAAAGCCCAGACGAGGCTGCATTAATTGACTGTAGTTCGTGTAATACCAAATCTGCCTTTTATAATTAACCTTCAAAGGGGGTGAACAGGATGTTTGTTACGGATTAGCAATTTGTCAGTGGTAGTTACCGATTGAATTTACAAGTTCTAGACAAACATACAAAATATGTAGTATTTGCGCGCATCCAGACCTGAATTTCACTTCGACACACCGTATGTATTTTTATTACGAATTCGACACAGAGGGGGGGGGTCATAATAATGATAAAGAAGGAATTGGTCGGGACCCAGAATGTACTTCGACACACTAGGATGTTCGACACTCGGGAGTTCGACACAACAGGGTTTGACTGTATTTGTAAACTGGGGGCATGATAGCACAGTGGTAGCGTGTCATACTACAATTCTGAATTTCCGAGTTCTATTCATGCAAGGGAGGCTTGTGGTGTGTGGTGTAAACTGTTAACTTCTATATTTGGAAAATTGTTTCTTTTGATAAAAATAATCTCAACTAAATTTGTTTTTCAGACTTTAGATGTGAAGTTGAAGAACAATGCTATGAAGATGTACAACTGACTTGAATTGTGTACTGCTGACTTGACTGGTTTACTGCTGACTTGAATGGTGGTGACTTGAATGCTGTACTATTGACTTGAATGCTGTACTATTGACTTGAATGGATGTCTTTGCTTTTTTCATGATTCAATTCTGACCAAACTTCTTCATTTATGTTTTCACTGGAGATTACAAGCAACATTGCAGTTAGTTCTTATGGTTTGAAAGATTGCTTGATTATATTTATTATTTACGATACATGAAGACGTAATTACTAATAATAATGATTATGCTAATCATAAGAGAAACAATGATATTTTGTAAGTAATTTGGTTCTCCTTAAATATATGAACACCAATAACTTTTATACTTCATATTTTTCTAATAATTTGAACAACTTGGAATTTAATTATTTGTACCTGTTTGGAATGAATTACCGTAGGTGATATTGCCACTTTCAGATTCTTTTGTTTGAAATATTTCCTTCTATTCTTTTGGTTAATGCATAGATAATGTTAATATGCATTGGTATTATTTCTATGATGACATATACAATATTTGCAATATATTTGAGCAGGTGCTATGTTGATTCTGTAGAAGTATTGAAAGCAATAATTCAGATAATGACATTGAAGTGTCGTGCTATTATCAGCAGTTTCTACAATAATTGTTGTTACTTTACTTTAAAGCACTTCTGTATCTAGTTATCACACGACATGTTTAAGATATGTTCTTGAGAATATTCATCTGTTGGTCTATTTGAATGTTGAGTGAATTATTATGACAAGAATTGCCACAGTATCAATGAAATTTAAATACTTTTTAAAAATATATATTTTTTTAATTGGGCTTTCAAGATTCTTTCACTTATATCACAACTTGTCAGTTTAGGGCAGGAAGAAATCTGCAACATCCGTAACGCTGAATGTTGCAGTAAACCTGTGATTTAGGGCAGGAAGAAACCCGCAACGCTGAATGTTGCAGTAAACCTGTGATTTAGGGCAGGAAGAAACCCGCAACATCCGTAACGCTGAATGTTGCAGTAAACCTGTGAGCACCGGCTGGTACTGACAAGACTAAGGATGATAACTGCATTGCCACTTTACAGACATCGCGTCAGAAAGGTAACTTTTGTGAACATTGATGCCGGGTCCCCGGGGTGGGATTTAAATACTGTAAATGCCATAACACTTCAAATATCAGGAAGCTTTGGAGCCTGGAATTGCCACAATTTGATTATCAAATTATTATTCTTAAGTTTAGAGCAGGAACACTCTACCATTCACCCGTGTCATATTCTATGTATATATTTCTACATTTGTTTTGTTGTTCGTCTACCTCATTTCAACAGAATTAAACAATGTACAAGACTGCTATATACATTGTACAGGGATATTTAGACCAGTAAAAACCCTAATAATTCGAACCCTCTAATCGTTCGAACACCTAAATTAATTGCCGAAAATAAAATATTTTCGCCCCTAAAAATATGAACTTGACCATTCTTTTGAAATCCTCATTTTATAATTATTCCAACACAATAAAAAAAAATCTTTAAAAAAGTTTTGTTTTTGTTTTAAATCATTGAGATAGTACATGTTTAACACAATGGTTTGTCATTGTATTTGAAATTTTGACATCTAATGAATTTCGGTTTTCTAGCTGATTTCTTCTAAATTAAGTTTGAATCCTACACAAAGCCTCAATATATTTACTATGGAGGAGCACATGTCTATTGTGATGTACAGATTATTGAGTACTGTTATTCATCTACAGTTACCTCCCTTGCTTCGTGACTTGTAGGATTAAATAGCATCTAGACTAGTTGTGGCAGGCTCTCCTCCCATGTTTAGTTGACTGTCGGACAATTTCAACACAATCACAGAAAAACAGTGTAATTGCATAGCAGCCATGTTTATTTTGTTTTGAATGTTTGGGTGGAAATTATTGAGTGCATGTTTGGAGGCCCTGTGGGCTGTTGTAGATAGAATATTGGTCATGTTGGCTGAATATTTCTTTGAGATTATTTTTGTATTGGAATTTTACAATAAAGAATATTTTGTGTTGACAACGTTCTACATTGTTATATATATATATCTCTCATGGCTTGCATGGATATGTACTGCTTGTACTAGTCTAGATTTCCACCAGTTTTTATAGTGCTAGCTCACATATATCACATGCCTCAGATAGAACATAAATAACCCACTCCGAGCCGACCAGTCCTTGCTTTAATGTTGAGAGCCAAGCAGGGGAACAACAAGTACCATCTTTTAACGTCTTTTGGTATGACGCGACTGGGGATCGAACCCGCGACCTTCCACACTCAAAGCCGACGCTCTAACCATTATGCCACGGAGCCGGCTATCATACACCTAAATTGAGGGGAGACAATTTCTAAATTTGGCATTTCAAAACCTTTTTTCCCCAGCAATATCATGGTTACTTGTTTATTATTTTTATTTTCATTATTTATTTTTTAAATTGCGCTTTCAAGATTCTTTCACTTATACTGTTACATCACGGCTTGTCCAGTAAAAACACGGAACATCCGTAGCGCTGAATTTGATAGTGAACCTGTGAGCACAGGCTGGTACTGACGGACCAAGGATGATAACTGCATTGCTACGGTAACTACAGACAGTGTATCCTATCATGATCGCCTCTGAAAAGTAACTTTCACAAACATTGATGCCGGGCTCCTGGGACCGGATTTAAACCCGGGACCTTTGGCTCCGAATTCCAACGTTCTACCACTGCGCTACCACCCACCCTGACTTGTTTATGGTAGGAGGAAAACCTGTTCAGACCCAAAAGCCAACGGCTGGTGAGTTAGTGATAACAAATGGGAGATTAATGTTACTGCAGGAATCTTTCTCCAATTTGTGACGACCAAAAGCTGGTGGAACAGGTACATATAGTTATCATATGTACGTACAACAATTGCAAAGATTAATATACAGCCGCCATTTTTGTCCATTGTAAATCTGTAGATTATTTTACATGAATGTACTGTTTTCTGTTCATGATATTCAGGAAAGTACAATTTTGAAATTCATCATTTGAGATGGTGTGGACTTGTACGTTTCAAACTACACATTGATAGTGACAGCACACATTATCATCATCGCGTCGGAAAGGTAACTTTTGGGAACACAGATTCCGGGCTCCCTTTGGCTCCGAAGTCCAAACATTTTACCACATAGTGCTACCACCCACCCCTAAATCTAATAACTGATCATGATATAGTTGGGAAGATTGACTGGGGTGGGAGTGGTTGAGGTGGGTGGGAGTGGAAAAGGGTGGGAGAACATGGTTACAACATCACAGACTTGATAAAAATTGATTGGTTCTCGCTTAAGTTTTGGAGGCACGCACTGCATCTGCCACATTTTAGCATATCAAACTCAACCCTGCAGGTGCAACAATACCTTTGTATGCAAATGTCTACAAGAAGAGTGACTGCTAATTAAGCTGTAGTATAGCAATATGTTCACAACTGTTTAAGGAATAAACTGATTACACAGACAAAATGCATTAATAAGGGCTTCTAGTTTGTTTACAGAAAAGTGTCAGTCTTGAGATAACATCATCAATCGTAGCCAACACATATACTCTCCTGCATGTAAACAAACAAAGCTGCCTGTCAGCCAACAATAGGTATCGAGTTGCATTTAATGATCAACTTGCTGCTTGTGATTTAATGAATGATGAATCGGCACCAGAATTAATTCAGGACAGGTGTAAAAGAAAGGAAGAAATCAACTGACCAGTGACAGGTAGACTACTAGCTGTCTGTGTGCATGTGTGTGTGTGTGTGTGTGTGTGTGTGTGTGTTGTGTGTGTGTGTGTGTGTGTTGTGTGTGTGTTGTCCACTGATGCAGCTAGTAGCTGTAACAGCTGAACAAACTGGTAGCAGATGCTCACCTCAGGTTCTCAGCAGGTTTTCCCCAGCTGTCTGCAGCCCTGTGAACACAGCTGAGATGCTATGACAAGTGATTCCTCTTCCAACAAAAGTCCGACCCTCCTCAGAACTCGGAAGCAATCCTGGAACTGGAGGTATATGACAGGCCGGCTTCTCTCTATCTGGCAGTTTCAGCCATAAATTAGGTCATTAGACATTTTCCAACTACAGGCCTCTTCCGAGTTGGTCTATTTTAGGCATGTGACAAGATGACTGCAGAGCCTGGCTATTCCAAATCAATGATATTCTCTCTCTCTGTGTCTGTCTGTCTGTCTCTCTAACACACACTCCGTGACTTTCCCCTCCAGTCTTTGCGCTGGCTAGGGTCTCTCAGTGATAGAACCAACCAATCAGATCGCGAATGCTGACCTATCTCTCCTTATGAATGGAAGGTATCTATTCTCAGATGCCCAGCCAGGAAGTGCCTTTGGGGGAAGATGGGAAAGGGGGGGGGGGGAAAGGGGGTCCCCCCCACCTCTCTCTACTACCAGCTGACCACTGCCAGTCAATTAGTGAACAGATGCTGGTCAATGATGTATTCTAATGCTGAATTAGTCAGAGATGGCTAGATAGCAGACATTTTGGCAGAAGAATTTGATCGTCCAGTTTTATATTTAATCATATTAATATAGATCTATTGCTGTTTTTCAATTTAATATTTTAGCTATAGTTTCCAATTTGACTTATGACATTAGTAAAAAAAAAATTTTTAATAAAGATATTTATTTCAGTAGAAACAAATATACATAATAAACATAGATATGGTCAATATGGTACATAAATATGGTTGGAAGTAATATGTACATTGTCAAATATATAGAGCAAATATGTGGTACATTGGTAATTAGGTATGTAGTGGATATTATTAGATATTAGTAAGTAAATTAGTTTCCAAGGACTCCATTTAATTTACCTCTCTCCAAGCTGTAGGCAACTGCAAATGCCCTATATCATGTATATAGAGCAGTGCCTGTACCTAATCCAGCAGGGAAAGAATTAATTAAAGGACAGGACATGCATTCGAGTTGTCGTGATTATCACGTTTGCATAATTATACCTCCAGGCAAGTTGTCTCTTGAGTAAGACATTTGTCTTAGCGTGAGATATGGAAAAAATAATCCACAAACCAACCTTGTTAAAGCCTGCAACATCATGCATAGTAATATATTATAGTCACCAACTCAACATTTGTACATTAGCACTGATGAAATATTTACAAAATGTTCGCATGATGTACCCAGTGTTATATTTAGCTCTTAATTTGTATTTGTTTTGGTTTTTGAATTTTGGTTTGACCTGCTTTCAAGATTCTTTCACTTATATCACGGCTTGTCAGTTTAGGGCAGGAGGAAACCCACAACATCCGTAGACCTGCTCTTAACCCTCTCCCTGCTGGAGTATACACAGCACTCCGGTTGCCTCCAGCATGAAGAGGGTTAATGGTGAGCATGGTAAATGAAAATCAACAGCTGGTACATAAATTTGATCTGCCTTGTGACTCACCGGTATGTCTCTAAATATATTTAATTGTAACACATTTAGGATAATTCTAACAATTTGATTGGTCGAGAAATAAAATGTACCGGGATGAAATATCATTAGATCACGGAACCGCATCACGGCGTAGTGATACGGATCGGTACTGATTTTACTATATGGTGGCTGCAAGTAGACTTCAACCTCGCTAATGAATGTTAAGAAATAGATCCTGAACTTGTGGAATTTACCATGAATAATGAGGACAAGTTGGATACATATCATAATAGTTTCAGTGAGAGTTGATCCAACGCAGGAACGCATTGACGCCACGGCAGTGCACAGATAGCCTACATCACAATAATATAAGATGTAAACCGATTTAAATCTCTTGTAGATGGTGCGAATTCGTAAGACTACTGAATGGAATAGTTTTGGCACTGAAACTACTAAAATGTATGAACCAGCGTCTTTTCAACTTTTGTAAACATGCTTCCACACGCCGCGTTGACGTTGTTTCTCTCTACATTGCATCTGACTAGAATATTTTCGTCAGAGTTATTCATGACTGGCCTAACCCGTGAACTCAATAACAAAAATATACGCTGGCGGTATCGAGTTTTCTTTCAAGGTCTTGTCTAGATAGATATTTCCAGTTTGTCATCCAAAAATCGAGCTTGCGTTGGCTACCAGCGGCTATCTACAAATGCACAGACTGGAGTAATGTGACGTGACGTCAAGCCCGTGACGTCACTACAGATAAACCTCAATCAAGCTTATCAAAGTTGCCGTTTCAAGGTTCCCCGCTAACTTGGGAGCCTATAGTTGACGTAACGAACTTTGGACTGTTTCGAGACGCCCATTTCAATCTCATGAATGGTGATTTTTCACCACCATAATTGGCGCTAGCAGGAAGAGTTCCTTCGTAAAATGTACTTTGGCGTCGAATGTGTTACAATGGAGATAAATATATAAGCGGGTCGGGTTCAAATTAAATTTAGTCCTAAAACTAAAACTAAAAGAGTGAAAAGCAACCAAGTGACAAGCTCCTACGCAGCGCGTCACATAATGGAACCAGTTTGCCATAACCCGCCAGGACGATGGCACGATGGGACGACAACACGATATTAGTTCAGCATCGTACTGTCGTTCCGTCGCATCGTGCTGTCGTACCAGCGACCATTACAAATTAACCCGCCAGTACGACAGCACGACAGAAATCTATGGTGGCTCATTCCGGTCATGTCGTGCTGTCGTACTGGCGAGTTAACTTGGACAGGTGGCTGGTAAGACAGCACGACAGCACAGTGCGCCAATACCACACGACGATACGACAGCACGATGCGACGGGACGACAGCACGATGCGATGGAACGACAGCACGATGCTGAAATAATATCGTGTTGTCGTCCCATCGTGTCATCGTACTGTCGTGCCATCGTGCTGTCACCCTGGCGGGTTATGGCTAACTGGTTCCATAATGTACGCGTTGCGCAGGAGCTTGTCACTTGCCTGTTTGTTCGCTCGCATGTTATAGTAGTGCTTATGGATTGTTGGTTATTAAATGTAAGCAATCAATGACATATATACTAGTATAAGTCTATAGGCTATAGGCCTATAATCTATAGGCTGTGATAATTGCCATATCGTTGAATAATTCATTACTGGGTTCATTATAACTATATTTAATAAATATATACATAAAAATAATCATTCAGTAAACAAACCCCACTGACAGTAAGCGAGTATTAAATTACTACTCTGCAGTAATCATTTAACCACATCTGAAGCATTTCATTGAATTAACAGTATATGTAAATTTAGACATTAAAAACATGTGTGTGTGTGTGTGTGTGTGTGTGTGTGTGTGTGTGTGTGTGTGTTCCATTGTCATTTATGTTGCGCCAATTCCATAAACGAAAGCCTGCTCATAGCGATACATTATTACCCAGGTAAATGGATCAATGTGCACTCATTTTCCTTCTCAACTCCCTGGCGCTAGGTTATCTTTCATATGTCCAATGCAAGTCATCCTTCCGTGTACAGTAATAATCCTTGGTTTACCCGTATCATCAGTGGTTCGTTGGTCTTATCATAACAAATGGTTGATAGTGTAACATCATTTATTTATTTCAAATGTATCTTGATATGGAATAGAATTACCTGCAAAACAATTCTACGCAATAACTCCTATTAATTATGAAAATTAAAATCAAGTCTACTAATTTAATATTCAAACAAACACTTATTATGATCTTATATTTGCCCATCATAGATTCCTGCTAAAATATACTCATTGAATCATTCTTCAGTTATTCCAATTTAGTTTTAAATACTTTCTTATAGGCGTTTGTAAAACGTCTCATAAATCCTGATCAAGTCCCGTAATTACTAAGCATTATAGTGACTTTACTAATGTAATTTTCTATGTCAATTGATGATTCATGCTAAAATCTTCATAATTTCTTTTTACCGCAACCTGTTCTTTAAATGTAGAACAGCGAATGATACCGACACCATTCGTGCAAAGCATACATTTCACATCCAGAAATGCGATCAGATAAGACGCTAAATTGAATTTTATTCCATATATTAACAACATCAATGTCTTCACAGTATGCGACATGCTCATGTATTTCTTTTATGTTCGTCACATGATGCCATTTCCTGAAGGTTTAAAAGCCTTCCCACGTTACGCCTGATAAGCACTGGACGTGTTCGACTCTTTACAAAGGCTTATTTCGGATCAGTTTACATTATCACCGTGTCGCCAATGCAAATCTCGCGAGAGACTGAGAGCTTTATAATAGCAGTTATCCGAACAGACCGGTTATAATACTGCTTATGATGGAGGATTTGTATTTTAAATGTACATGTCAAGCGGATGCAAAATTTTTTCCGTTGGCTTCCGTGACCATATATGAAGATATCAACGACACTGTATTATTATTATTATTCTATACGCTACTACATTTAAACAAAAATCCAATTTGACGGACCGTAGACGCCATTTTGATTAGTATTGGACAGAAGTACGACGATACATGTCTTATTTATCTCTGGAGATAACACAAAGTAAGTGTTCAAGCTATTTTTAGAAGTGACCCGTGGTGTATTACGCTAATACTGATACAATCGTCATAAAATATTGTCAAATAGATATTCCTAGACAGATTAATTAATTAATAGTCCATTTATATAGCGCATGACTCCATGCTAATGCATGCTCGAAGCGCATACATATGCGTATTATGATATCCTAGCTAATTATTAAACATGTACTTAACCTTTCCACATCATCCATTGGTCTTACACTTATGCTAGCTTATAAATATTTTTATGCATGCACTTAGCATACATATACTCGCTTTTGTAATCTCCAGCTATCTTTTCAGCCCTATAGGTTACATTTCCGGTACATTCCGAATAATCAGTTGGTAATTTACTGTTATATCTCAATTTTCTATCCCCTTAACCATTTAAGGCCCGATGACTGATAGATCAGTGGTAAATTTCACCCCCCTTAACCCCAGTGACTGATAGGTCAGTTGAATTGTTCACCTTCGTTAGGGCCTAGTGACTGATAAATCAGTTCACCACACGTGTTTCAAATATTCGCTCTATTTGCATGAAATAAATTTGGAGTATGCTAGAGTGCTGTTATTTATTCCTTAATATGTGTACAAGTGCTTAAATTCATGCAGCTACAAAAAGACCGTAGGAGGTAAGCCCTATGACGTCGCCGGGCCTTAAATAGCCAGGGCACTCTAATAGGTAAAGGGTTAATAGACTAAGGGAATAACTCTAACCATTGAACACGGTCAAAATAACCTTTCGCGACTACTGGTACCAACAAAGCTAAGTCAAAATGGCATATTTATTTACCAGCAAAAAGATTGATATTCTAACGAAAGTCAGTCAAATGTATACAATTATTATGAATCATTTCAAGAACCAGCTCTAAATATCATGTCTGCATGTGTATCAATGTATTCATTCACCTCAACATTGCTTCTATATAAACATATGTTTGGCTTGATATTATACTATGACAATTATATAGTAATCAAGTGCTATACCAATCTATATGTATGTACTGTATGTTATATGTACGTGTATTTATATTTCTTTCTTTATAACCGTCCTCGTGCAAACCTCTGTAATAAACATTCAAGTACATACGTTCATGTAAACATACGTTTGACCATGAAATATGTAAACAAACCCGTGATTGTATGCCTTTAAGATATAATAGGGCCCTCATTGAAAGAGATAATACCATAGAACAAACTATTAGTTTAACAGATACAAAAGAGAGAGATTATAGGTGCGACTCTTCGTTTGATAAAATGGTCCTATCTTCCTTGCGGTACACACATATGTATACGTACTATACCATATAACTTGCATCTACTGTTCAAAATATCGATGAAAACCTTTAACTTATTCATTATAGTTGTTTGTAATGTCACATTTATTTTATTAGAAACCAAAAAAAACATATTGAGCTAAAGAAAACTAATATTATACATACTGGCACTTAACAATATAATACTTGTATTTGTTGTGTTTCTCGAGCATGCATGCACATAACTAATATCCCATACCTTTTGCTGGCAATTCCCGATAAATATAAAACGGTGACGTCATACCCCACAAAGGAGGATAATTATCAATTCTAACATGACTTTTATGAATAACCTACAACGATTGTCCAAAATGTGCCGCGATTGAAACACCGCTGATTATAGAACCAAATGATCACCAACAAACACACAATAATATACGTGGGGAACATGGTTTGATGTAGTCTATGTAGGCTTATGTCTAGATGGTACATCAACCTATGTACCTTGCGGGATCAGCTTACAACGAGTTTATCTTTTCCGAAAACTAATTGTATTGTCAACAAGAATCGAGTCGGAGAAAATGTCCAGACTTGAAAAGTACATACTTGAAGATATTTAACGCTGAGACGTCACGTATTCGTTGACGGCCAAGCTTAAAATTCTGTTCATTGTAATGTAACTTCTAAACTTGTCTCCCGATAACTATAGCTGTGTTCACACTAACACCACTTTCAAATCGAATTCCTCAATTCGAATTAGGGAATTCGATTTGATTCAAACCGATTTGAGAACATACATTCACACTGTCTCTGAAGCCGGTTTGAAATCGTTCTTAGTCAAGCAACTTTCACGTGAAAACAGTTTCAAGGCGAAATTATCTCTCTCTCTCTATATCTCTCTCTCTCACACACATACACACACACACACATACACACACACACACACACACACACATACAGGTTTTACCACCTTTACTATACACAGGTGTAATTATTTCCGGCATATTTATTGACTTGGTAGCCTAACATTATTCTGACTAGGGATCTCCGTTCAATCCGAATCGACTGTCAAACCGGATTAAGATGTACGTGGTGTGAGTAAACTGGTCTGAATGTGGTATGACATGCCTGTAGTGTGAACAGTTAATGGGGTGCGCCAGCTTACTAATCCGATAGAGGGCGTGGGTATTTTATGCGTTTAACGTCGGCGTTGGATATGACGACAACATATGAATTATAGACAGTTTTAAAGTTGAAAGAAGAGTTGGTGTGGCGCAATGCAGTAACCAGTGAGAGAAAAACTGTTTTAATAGAAATGTTCGCGCATAATATAGCGATATACTAAGCCGTGTCTACGGTGTACATACAACATTTTGACATATACAACTAGGCATACCATATTACGTTCACAACTTGTTTTTGTGGGTCAATTAACTCGCCTGCAGATAGTAATATTGTAGCCTACATCTGTCATCCATTCTTACTTGAAAATCCTTCAAAAAAACGTCAAACGCCCCGCCACCCCTGCAGCACTATAAACAACAGAGAGTAACTTCCCTTCGCGACAGGCCCAATTTCGACCAATCAGAGAACGACCTCATTGTTTACAATTTCGCCAGCTGTTTTCAACTGAATCGAGCTGTCAGCATGTTATTACAATTCCGGACTCTACAGGGTGCACATGGACATTTTGCCAGTCGAATTTCAATAACACCCGCAAATTTCAAAACACCACATATTCATCTCCATTGTAACACATTCGACGCCAAAGTACATTTTACGAATGAACTCTTTCCTGCTAGCGCCAATGATGGTGGTGAAAAATCCCCATTCATAAGATTGAAATGGGCGCCTCGAAACAGTCGTAATGTTATTACGTCATCTATCGGCGCCTAAGTTAGCGGGGAACCTTGAAATGGCAACTGTGCTAAGGTTGAATGAAGTCATCTGTAGTGACGTCACGGGCTTGACGTCATATCGCATTGATTGACGTCAGTACTCCAGTCTGTGCATTTGTAGATGGCTATCATAAGTCACCGCACACCCAATGTTTGGATGACAGAGTCAGACAGACTGGAAATATCTATCTAGGCATGACCTTGTAAGAAAACTCGATAGCCACCGAGTTCACGGGTTAGTCTTGAAATTAATACCTCCAACGGAAATATTCTCGTCACATTCATCTATTCTGGAAAATTAGTGAGAAACAACGCGGCGTGTGCCGTACGTGGAGTCTATGCGTTCTTGCGTTGGGTCAACTCTCAATGTATTAATACATTAATAATTTATCCAACTTGTCCTCATTATTCATTGTAAATTCCACAGGTTCAGGATCTATTTCTTGAAATTCATTACCGTAAACCTCATTACTTTCTTCGAGTTGGAAGTCTACTTGCGGCCGCCATAGTAAAATCAGTAACGATCAGTATCACTACACCGTGATGCGGTTCCGTGATCTTAAGATATTTCATCCCGGTACATTTTATTTCTCGACCAATCAAATTGCTAGAAAATATCCTAAACGTGTTACAATGTATTATAGACAGCAGAATTAAAAGTCAGACTTACTTGTATAACTAACGCTCCCGTGCTAGCCCTTTAACATGTACTTTTGGTCAGTTCCAGTAAAATGTTTAATTCTACATGCTATTGAGCACTGTACATTGTTCATTACAATTGCCATTTAATATGTTCAGTGTCCTGAATCGTGTTATGGGTAAACATAAAGTATTACACTATCAACTTCATAATATTACATGCATTTATCACTATGTCTAATATTGTCGATATATCGATAATCGAAATGCTTGTCCAAATCGTACCATGCATATAAATGACGTCATTGATGGTGAAACCGATCTATCAAACATTGCAAAACCCGTTGTTAAAACTTGAAGACGTTAGATACATTTACGAAGTCTGAAGAGGGGTGGTTGGCTAAGTTGGCACTCGTGTTCGTAAGGGCACTATAATAACTCTACTTTCACGCATTTCGACGTCGACCAACTGCGGCCATCATCTGTTATTGGTGTCCCACAATTACGCAGCTGTATGCATGATGATGCAACAAAAGGTAATTCATTAAATCAAAGGCTTTAGAAAAATCAGCATTCCTCTCCGAGAGCACAATCTGATTGTGTCGACCAATTGCCCCCTTCGGACGATCGATAGCCCTGTGAAAGCCGCCACGTGGTCCATATTTCCGTATCGGTATTGTCTGTTTGTATATCACTGACGCGTTGCTTCCTCAGAGGAAGCACCAACACTGTGACACTAACGCGTCGTGATTACTCACTGATTTACTTGTTTATCTTCCAGTATCTTTAACACGGATGCCAGTCAAAGAGGGCCTAGGGAAATCTGTCGAGTTCCACCGTGTCTTAATCCACGCCAATTTATCGGCTGGTACTGCCTAGCTGCTGGTTAACTGACATAAGTTGCTCTCGTTGTAACGCGCCGGAAACCTTGATTACTGGGGGGTGATATGAGGCAAGTCTCATTCTCATTTAGCCGACGATACTAAAGCAAGGGTTTAATATATGTAGTAGTCCATGTTTATTGCTGGTGTACCATTTTGCTAACGTTGTGTTCTTGTAAGGTGGTCGGAGAAATATTTACGCTCTGAGCAAATGGGCGATCTCTATGTATACATGTTCTGATTCCGCTTGCACTAACTAGTATGAACCGCAAGCATTTACATTTATTTTTAGTTAGAGCATTAAAATGTACATATATCTGGATAAAGAAACCTTCTTTTTTTTTAAATGGAAAAGCCATCGTCTTTTATCATCTGTGCATATAGTTCCTAGTTGATGTAGATGATGTAGTTGATGTAGATGATGTAGTTGATGTAGATGATGTAGTTGATGTAGATGATTTTGTCGGCAAGGCGTTTAATACGTTCTCGAATAGTTGTCAAGGAAATCAGATAACACAAAAGACATTCGTCATGACAATAAATGTGTATGATTTGATCATTACGATTGTATGATTCCATGAATTTAGCCAGTAAAATGTTCGTAGGATATTATAAATAATTATTTATGATTATGTCCCTTATAACAATCTACAGCAGAATAGTTTCGTGTATTTTTCAGTACTCGTGTACTCTTTCCCAAAATTACACGAGGATTCCAATACGCGTAATTACCGTTGGACAGAATACATGGCTTGTATGGTCACGCGAGACTACACGGATAAAATCACTCGAGAATACACGGCTAAAATCACGTTGGATGTTCACGAGATACCAAAAGCCAGACAAATTGTAGCCGTGAATCCAGACAAGCAACTTCCGCTTCCCGGAAGTGCGGCATTTCGCAGATGTTTTCTAATATTCTCTCGGAATCATGATTCTCAATAACTCTCCAGCCAAGAACATTGAATGATAGAAGCAATATTGTGATAGATTGGTACCCTCGTCGCTTTCCGCACTGTGCATATTTTCAAAACTATATAGCTTAAAAAATATATTAAGGAAATAACAGTATTTGAGCACAAAGAACTACCTTAGACTTTATTAGTATCATGTACGTATGAGGATCATACGAGTATAGAACATTGCAGTTATTGTCTAGGTAGATATACTGGATACCCTTATGTTGGTAATCACAACGTCTGGGGCCATTTATAAAAAAAAGCCATTGTGGCTGATGTAAGCTACAAGTACGATGGACCCGGACGTTAACAACATTGCGACTAGTGCCTGCAAATGGTATGAACAATACTGTTAAAACTGGTAACTGTATAGTGTACAAAAACTGGTAATTGTATCGTGTGAAAAGAGTTCGAGATATCTGGTTGCTTAGAAATATATCGTATCTTTGTTTGTATTTTTTTTGTTTATTTTTTTTAAATACCATTTTCAATCGAATTATAAAAAAAAAATTAGTTCACGTCATGACCATGGTAGCCCATTAACACACATTTTGGTATATTTATCTCCAGCCTACGTAGATCTCTTGGTCGTAACATACGTAACTAGACTTGTAACGAGCAACAAGACAACACAGAAGAATCCTACACTGACAGTAATTGATAGGGTGTTCTCGAAATAGTTTGGTCGGGCGTCCACCCTCTCGAAATCGAGGATTTATGCAAATAGTCAAATACTTGAAAAAGAGGCAAGGTAAACATTCGACCTCGACTTGTAGATCGAATCAGTACTGAGAGAAAGTCAATTATAGTTCTGCGTGTGAAAAAGGCAACACCTTATGTCTCCCCATATAGTTTCAAATTGACAATCCAGATTACTACGTCGGGTCTCGTCAGCTATTGGGTCAATAATTCGGGAAGAGACATTGATAAAAATCTACTTAAAGTCGAGAACGAAACATAAGG
This sequence comes from Lepetodrilus schrolli, assembly GCA_032361225.1. Lineage (NCBI taxonomy): Eukaryota > Metazoa > Mollusca > Gastropoda > Lepetellida > Lepetodrilidae > Lepetodrilus > Lepetodrilus schrolli. The sequence continues at coordinate 2,838 of JAUTBT010032601.1, read as the reverse complement.
TTACTACGGTAAATAGATTATTCATCGATAAATACGTATTTGAATTACGGAACTTTCTACTTTATATTTATCAACTTTAAGCCATCAACCCCGAAGAACTGAGTTGCAGGCCTTGGGCATTGTACGTGTAGCTCAACGTTCAAAATTAAATTAAAATCTGCAATGAATAAAATATGCAATATTAGTTGACATCTAAAGACATAATATTGAATAATATCGAAATAGGATTCCCTTGGGCATGGAAGAATATCGTATCCACGTGTCGTAGATTCCGAGGAAGAATCGTGGTAGTAATACTAACTTATTCGGGCAAGAATACCATTCATTCGCTTATTCCTATATTCTATCCGATAAGCACCATTGATACATGACATGTCAATTGATATATGTTATCTATTTAAGTCTCTGGGTGTCGTTTCACGAAGCTCTACAATCTAATACAAGACCAAAGTGCTCTCGTAGCGATCTCTTATACATGGTGATCGGACACTTTCGAGAGCTCTATGGTCTCACAGTTGATAAGGGAGTTTCGTGAAACGATTCCATGATGGCTACAGAAACAATCCAATCGGAATAAAAGTTTGGCTTCCCACACGGAATTAAGTAGTTTTGAATACGTATGTGTTGAAGAGCATTGGGCCGTGAGATGCATGTCTTGCAGACAGGTGCCTGGACGCATGCGTAGATCCTCATCTGGAATCCGTCAAATGTTAAACACATGCAATCACGGTTTGTTGACATATTTCATGGTAAAACGTAATTTTACCTGAAAGTATGTACATTTGATTTGTTTAGACATGTATGCTGTTCAATAAGATATAATGTCCACATGTTTCACTGGTTTTCAATATTTTCATATATATTTTATTTATTTATTTTTGTTTCACGACAATAATGTTCTGTGTACTCCCTGCACGAAAGGGTCGTACCGGTTTGTTTCGCGACAATAATGTCGAAAGGGTCGTTACGACCCTTTCGTGCAGGGAGTACACAGAACATTATTGTCGCGAAACAAATGGTGTAGATCGACGTTTACGTAATTTCCTGGTGTAGTAATTGCTTGGCGTACGCCCTGGTTTACGCCCGTCACCTACAGTACGACCCTTTCATGAAACGCAGAACAAGTCTGTATTTGCAGGTAGATTCAAGACATATGCAGATACTAGTCGAATACCAGTACATACGATGTCTTACAAACTACAATGACCAATTGTTGACGTTGTATTAAGGATCCATAATACCAGATACCAAACTTGCGGATACAACAGCATAAGGACTGGACGTTTAGAGTCAAGAAGGCAAACTCAGTTAGTATCAGTACACATCAATTTAATTAATTTGTTTAGAGTTTTCGATTCCAGTGTAATCTGTTCAACTACTTTGAAATGCATGATAAGTGCCCATAACAAACATTCGCATAAGCATCGCTAATCAAATATAATTAATTTATTTCAATTAATTAAATTAATTTAAATGCCTCATCGAAAACTCTAAACAAATCCGTTCAATAGAATGGCGCTGCATATGTTATGATTTTGATGTACAGAACCAATGTTCACAACAACATTCGTATAGCCATTTCTCATATCTATGTCAGTAAATAAAATTAATTTAATTGAGACATATTAATACGCTCCCTGGTATATTGCATATTTACGTGTTAATAACTGTTGTTACTTTAACCCATAGATCAGGCCTGAAGACGCCTCAACCCAAGCTGCTTCACAAGTACAATAACATGTTTCAAGGAGCGTGTCAAAACATAAAATTGATTTCTGTCAAAAGGTTATTTGTGAAAATTCAGTAAAGGAATTTGCTTGAAATGGAGCATATCAAGAATTAATCCATCAATCGGTGTGCCGCTTCGTGGCAAATAACACTATTACTCAGCGTCTGACACGGCCTGGAACACGGGATTGTTCAGTAGATATGATCTTGTAAGTGAGTAATCTGTTAATGAAAGATCTGTCATTATGCTAAACGATGCCATTGTATAAGCCAATCCGAATAACATATCCCTAGTCAATAAGAGCATACAAATATCTTCAAGGCCACGATGACTGTTCCATTTAAATTCTTATTAAGCCTCAATTTAATTTAGTGGTGGGGATACCTAACACTGAACGTTCTAATCCAACGAGAAGACCTTAGACTGATGGTTCTAATCTTACAGGAAGACCTTAGACTGACGGTTCTAATCTTACAGGAAGACCTAAGACTGAACGTTCAAATCCTACGAGAATACCTTAGACTGATGGTTCTAATCTTAAAGGAAGACCTTAGACTGAAGGTTCTAATCTTACAGGAAGACCTTAGACTGAACGATATAATCCTACAGGAAGACCTAAGACTGAACGTTATAATCCTACAGGAAGACCTAAGACTGAAGGTTCTAATCCTACGGGAAGACCTTAGTCTGAACGGTATAATCCTAAGAGGTCCCTACGACTGAATGTTCTAATCCTATGGAGCAGAATGCAGCTGTGATACCATGTCGCGGTTCTATCTGGCACCGATGAAGGAATTGGCCTGTTGAAACATTGAAAATATTGCTCTTGATTCAACCATGTACATGTAGGTTATTGAGGTGTTCCACTATTTCAGGTGAACTGAATACACATATACAACATAGTCACGCCCACAGTATGTTAATATATGACACCCAATGTTTCATTAATCATTTAAATCGTTTCTATGTTTCAGACAATGACCATATACTGTAAATCATGAAATTAATGTGAACAGGATATCAATGCGATAAATGCGATTGGCATATGGCCGCATTCAATTCCTACGCATTATGTAAAATAATGAAAGGTAGGTCCGGGGAAAAACATG
>JAUTBT010032590.1:0-18545 GCA_032361225.1 Lepetodrilus schrolli | reverse complement strand
TTGTTGTCGCATTTATGTCTAAAAGCTTGAGGTCGCATTAAATTAGTGACGCATTAATTTCCTGATTTACAGTAGATGTCAGGAGCGTAGCTACCTATTAGGCCAGAAGGCCCATGCCTGCAGATAGTTTTGTCTTTAGAAAGTAAATTCAGGACTGTGACATTTCATTCCCTATGTGGGCCTGCAATTCATTTCACCCCTGGCCATGCCCCTGCATGTGGACACACGTAGATCACGGAGACCAACAGTCCCCTCTGGTTTGGTTCTACATCCCATAATACCTGTGTTCAGTGTCTCTGCATATGCCACGTTATGAGCAGTCACCGAGTGTGTGTGTGTGTGTGTGTGTGTGTGTGTGTGTGTGTGTGTGTGTGTGTGTGTGTGCCGGGGATGCTAGTACCTATGTCATGGAGGGTACATGAATGTGTTCACGTCTCCCTTCTCATCGCATCTTGGGTTATTTCCTGATAATCTATCCCCTATGCTGGTCTTGTTTCAACGAGAACTATATTATGCAAATATTGATATACCTACAGTTGTCATTACAATATAGCCACTGTTATCTGGTCTGTGGTTATGTTCCGGAAGCTATTGTATACGTAACATCGTTAAGCTTTGTAAAGGAAAATATTTACTTTCGGGATCATCAAATGTTCCTTCACGAATTGCTTGACGATGTCGTAATGTATATACGATAGCTTCGAGAATATGGCCCCTTGTCTGAATCTGAATAGATGTTGGCATCGACATACGTGTAGTGAACCTACTTAATAATCATAATACATAGTATAAGTAGTTCGTGTTTCTACTGGTCAACTAGAAAATGCTTTGGGTTTTGTGTCGTATCTTGTGTTACATAGTATGGTCTGTACGTAACATTTGGCATCTTAGATTTTGTAATTGTGTATACATTATATTGGCAAATTTTATCGTCGCTTTTTAACGTCTTGTGATATGCTATGTGTATTTGTTTACTTATGCAGTACATATCCTAGACCTGCTGTCTCCACTGGTCTGTCACAGGTATCCAGTCTGGGCAGTCTTTCAGCTGGGATTGTGTCCACAACGGTGCCACAACCCTCTCGACATGGCCTCGTATTATTGCGAGCTCGAGAGTTCGCTTAGACGAGAGTTGTCATGGTTGTGGCTAGAGCTTCATGAAAGGCTGCTTTGGCCTCGGTTTACTTACTGTTCTCGAGAGCTCACCTACGATGCTCTATAAGACATGATATCAGAAGGAGGCGAGCTATGATAACTAGTACACGTAGTAGGGTGGCGTGTCACATCTCTCGAGGCGTGTCTCTCTGCTTCTATGAGAAGTACGTAAGCACGCTCTCCTGGTTCCCCCTGAGCAGCAGCGTCGGGGGCAAGTTACTGGTCAGCATCTCCAGCCACGCCATGTACAGACCTGCTGGAAACGACCTCTTGCTCGGTACAGGCAGCGTTCTGTGCAAACACAGGACCATGACATTGTGTGTAAATACATGAAAATGTGTGTTAATATAGAAATGTGAGTGTATGTGCGTGTGTAAATACAGAAAAGTGTGTAAATATAGAAATGTGTGTGTGTAAATAAAGAAATGTGTGTAAATACAGGACCATGATATTGTGCGTAAATACATGAAGTAAATACATGAAAATGTGTGTTAATATAGAAATGTGAGTGTGTATGTGTGTGTGTATGTGTGTGTGTGTGTGTGCGTGTGTAAATACAGAAAAGTGTGTAAATATAGAAATGTGTGTGTGTAAATAAAGAAACGTGTGTAAATACAGGACCATGATATTGTGCGTAAATACATGAAAATGTGTGTTAATATAGAAATGTGAGAGTGTATGTGTGTGTGTGTGTGTGTGCGTGCGTGTGTAAATACAGAAAAGTGTGTAAATATAGAAATGAGTGTGTGCGTGTGTGTGTATGTGTGTAAATAAAGACATGTGTGTGTAAATACAGGACCATGACATTGCGTGTATATGCATAAAAATGTGTGTTAATATAGAAATGTGACTGTGTATATGTGTGCGTGCGTGTGTAAATACAGAAAAGTGTGTAAATATAGAAATGTGTGTGCGTGCGTGCGTGTGTGTGTAAATAAAGAAATGTGTGTGTAAATACAGGACCATGACATTGCGTGTGAATGCATACAAATGTGTTAATATAAAAATGTGACTGTGTATGTGTGTGCGTGCGTATGTAAATACAGAAAAGTGTGTAAATATAGAAATGTGTGTGCGTGTGTGTGTGTGTGTGTGTGTGTGTGTGTGTGCGTGCGTGCGTGATGAAATACAGAAAAGTGTGTAAATATAGAAATGTGTGTGTGTAAAAAAGAAATGTGTGTGTAAATACAGGACCATGACAGTGTTTTAATATAGACATGTGAGTGTGCGTGTGTGTAAATAGAGAAAAGTGTGTAAATATAGAAATGAGTGTGTGCGTGTGCGTGTATGTGTGTGTGTGTGTGTGTGTGTGTGTGTGTGTGTAAATAAAGAAATGTGTGTGTAAATACAGGACCATGACATTGCGTGTAAATGCATAAAAATGTGTGTTAATATAGAAATGTGACTGTGTATGTGTGTGCGTGGATGTGTAAATACAGAAAAGTGTGTAAATATAGAAATATGTGTGCGTGCGTGCGTGCGTGTATGTGTGTGTATGTGTGTGTGTGTGTGTGTGTGTGTGTAAATAAAGAAATGTGTCTGTAAATACAGGACAATTGAATAAACACCAGCAAGCAGCTTCGTGCTTTAACAATAACAGTTTAGCAGGTGTATACCCCTATAGGGCTAAGCAAAAGTATGTTGTATTACATTACATAACATGTAAAAGCATACCCGGTAGTCCTATTTCATGAACAAGACATAAATTACATGTGACATCTATTACAGACAATATACATCATATTGCATTAGTATTTGCGTCATAGGTTTTAATACTATCGAATTCGAGTGCCAATACTCACATGACAATGAGAGAAGCGTCTGTAGAATGTTCTATCAGTAGTTCTCGTATTCGCAATTGCATGTAAGTCTGAAATATAGAAGAAACTTGACATAACAGGAGTGGGGAATACTGCTAACAATAGCATAGGTCTCTACACTAGTTCCCACGGTTGACGCCATATATGTGAAACATCTATTCTAAGAGGTATGAGCATTATCGGGGGGGGGGGGGTCCACTGTAGCATATGTATGTATGTCTAAACTGTTTGACAATTGTATTTCTACCTTCTGTTTCAGTGCCAGAAGATCGGCATTGGAAATTTTCCACGGCATCTCATCCTGGCTCTCCCCACTGTCTAACCTCCACCTGTACACGATGGCTTCGAACTCCTTGTATCTGAGGACATGTCGAGAGGTGTCATGATGTAAACAGGGTTAGTCCATGTCAAAGACGTTTCTTGGCATTTCTTTCGATTTTTAATGATTTCTTTTTACATTTTTTGAAAAGTTGGCACTTCAAAAAATCATGCACAAAATCATTAACAATCGAAAGGATTGCCACGAAACCTCGTTAACAAGGACTACGTGCACATTGTATGTACTTATATTTTCAAAGGAATTTGAAGATGACCGATTTCGATTTCGGGATGATAGTCGTATTTATATATTAATTATATGTTATCAGCGCATATTCATGTCCATGAGTAAGTTTTTAAAGCATTCAGAGTGCGTACGTGGCACGTTTGGGTTTCTTCTTGATATCCGGTAACACGGTGATCTGATAGTACTGGATCCGAAACTTTGCCAGTAGAGTAGCCATCCTGAAACAACGAGGTGACGTCATCACGTTCTTGTATAGACGCTTTATTTTCCAATACTCCCGCAATATTATACAGGTCATTATTCTAATAATTCTTTGTTCCAGTAGCCTACGTCGTGGCTTTTTGTATATTTACTTAAGAGAAATCAACAAGATATGGTATAAGTAAATTCTCATGATACAACACACATATTAATCATTAATTTTATATAAATTATATGTAAATAATATTTGTTATATTCTTTTAATTCCATTAAATAAATACTCGTCAGAAACTTGTATGCCTACATGAAATAGGTATTGGTAATACAGTGATAAAATCTTCGTGTCACCTTCTGTGGTCATCAGCCATACTATCCTTCTTTGTTCCTGCGCAGAAGACGCGTAGATTGCATCCCTTCCACTGCTTCCGGGTACTGAGGATGTACGGGATTAGGAGCGTGAGACCTGTGTGAGTGATGTCATTCAGTTAATATGTCTCGTCTAATGACGATGTGCATACGATGGGAGGAGAACCCGCAATAAACCTCGGCAATGACAAGAGATACGGCGTCGGTGTGTATAGTCATGTGGATTTAACCAAACTTTACCTAGGGTCTGTATATTCCAACAGGCAACTAATATTTTACCAGTTGAGCAAGAGTTCTTCACTGTGGAGTCCGAGATATGGAATACCTCCGTGGAAAAAACAAACAGACTTAAAGTAGAAATACAATAGAAGTAATAGTGATGCACTGCGACACCAGATATTGCTCCCTGCTGAATCCTGCAGGGCACCTGCTCTTTAGGGAGAGTTAGCGGTGATCCCATACACCGGAACTACATCATTCAGGTGACTCATAGAAAGTTGCGCATTGCTCGATACATATAATGAGGTTCTACATACAAAATATGGCTTATATTCGTAGAGGTGAATAGACTGGTTACACCTTAAATGTGTAAGTACCTCCATCGTCAAACAGCCACCACACATCAATGGTTCCTTTCTGCCGACGACGAAACCTATTCCCCAGCCTCTCGTCATCAGTGGAGATGCCCTTGGTCAGACGTCTGTTGTGCTCGTTCCTTATCTTATGGAAGTCAACGCCAGGCATAGATTTTACATCCGCTTCAAATGCGACGTTGTCCTCGCCCCCATTTGACGTCATGTCCTGAAGAGGGAACCCTTCACAAACACTGTCTTCATTGGTGTTGTTAGTTGTACACGACATACCTTCCACATCTATGCTCTTTTCTTCTATGTCCTCGTCGTCGTCGGATATATCATTGGTTTCTGTAATTAAACAGGAAGTATTCTTACCTACGTCTATTCTAACGCCACATTGAAACGTACACTTTGTTCATGAAAGCAATATACATGCATCTGTGTACTTTCAACCCTGATGGAATGGATTCTTGTATCATAGACTAGTCGTGCGTTGATATCATCTGGGCTAGTCGTAAATTGTAACACCATAAAACTACAATCGTTCCAGGAAGCTGAAAAATAATAGTGTATAACCGCGATCATATCTACATAATTTACCGTTGCTGAAGACCGTTGACACAATCTGCGATGATAGAACCAACCTTCCTCGGCTTCCTCTTCCTCATTGTTTTCGTTGATCCTCCAGTCATCAGTGGCTTCTAGAAGGTCATCAGTCACTTTGTTCATGTCAAAGCCTTCCGCTGTCCGCAGTATTCCTACACCGTACCGGAGATCGAACGCGTCGCTGTAACAGACGAGGCACATTTAAATTGCTTACAAGGGCATCTTGTTCTACTGAAGCTAAGCAAATGTGTATCGGATGCCTACGGCAGTACGAATATTACGTTTTACTGAATCAATTATGGCGCTTGGTGTAGGTGGCTGTAGGAAGGGTGGGCTTACTGTAGGATATAGAAGTAGTTTTCAACTACCCGTGGATCGTCTATCTGCCAGTCGTTCTTGTAGCCTAGGAACAGAGTATTTGGTCGAAGCTTTCCTACTCCCACTGTCTGATAAAAAAATATATGTATACTCCAGTTATGTCATGATCAACTCGGGGCTATGTTTGTAATGTGTTGATAAATCTGCTGGACACTGCTACATAACTGATTCAATCACTAAGAATGATAACGACTATGGAAACTGCAATGGCTTCAATTGTTTCAAACTGGATACAGTCCCTCGATTCGACAACTCGTGTCATTCTACATTTGATTCTGTAGATAAAGGCTGGCCAAATGAGGATGGGTAGGTAGGAGAGATAGCTCATCATAATTGTGTTTGTTATATAATGTCTTCGTGTTTCTTTGTTGTATACTAATTTATTACTGTATAAAAGTAAAAATAGTGAATCACTATACAATGTGACGTCAGTAGTAAATTATATCGTACAACATATTGAGCTCAATCTTCATTATCTAGACGGAGGGGACGGTTAACGTTGCGATGATGTATTAATGGTAGTTATCACCTCTAGCAGCGCCTGTACACCGATTCTGAGGTTTGGAGCGGTGTTGTTGGTGTAGAATGCCCGCATGTTTCTACTTCTGAACCATTTGTAAGCAGCGGTAGAGCGAAGACTCTGTACATGCATTGTAATGTCACCCTGAAACATATGTGATATTGTCTACCTCATCATATCTCACATGTACATCATATCTCACATGTCACATGTACATCATATCTCACATGTAGATCATATCTCACATGTCACATGTACATCATATCTCACATGTACATCATATCTCACATGTACATCATATCTCACATGTCACATCATATCTCACATGTCACATGTACATCATATCTCACGTGTAACATCATATCTCACATGTACATCATATCTCACATGTACATCATATCTCACATGTACATCATACAACTGTATACCCATTGAACATTGAGTATAACATATATAAGATCGTATTTACGATTTGGGCTTTTTATTTGGTGTGTGTTTATGCATGCGTGCGTGCGTGTGTGTGTGTGTGTGCGTATGTGTGTGTGTGTGTATGTCTACACTTTACACTTTAGTAACTGTTAGTGGTTATATTTTGTAATCCGTGTGAGGATACATCCATCCTCCAAACCCCGACCAAGAAGTAGAAGAAGAAGAAACTTTATTTATACTTACTAGTATGCCTACTAAACATCCGTCAAATGATCATGGTCGGTGTTTAGAGGTTAGGAAACATAGGAACATAGGGGTAATTTAGTTTTTTATGAGTCAGAAAATGGACATACCAGCAACACATGGGCGCATATCATCAACGACTGTTTCTGTGCGATGGTGGACACAAAGTCAACCAGAGCTGGTCTGTTCCTAGGATAGCCTGACAGTAGCAGTATCTGAGGGCTGTAGAGCATTCCAATGCATTAGTCATTGAAGCTTCACGCATACTTTTATACGTGTGTATGTTCCACTAACAATGTTAAATGACTACTCACATTCCGTTCATAAATAGCGGACACTTGTTATATGGAACGTTACCGCTGTTAGTGATTGTGTGGCCAGTCATTAAAGCAACTGGATCTGCTATGCATAGAGGTCTGTTTTATTCGATAAAGTTCGCAAATAAAAATATTATTATAATAGTGTGTATTGCGCTAAATCCACACTCGGAGGCGTGGGCTACATTAGTTTACACGTCAATGGATCAGTGACCCTTATAGAAAGGGAAACCGGGTAATATTTTGTTTGACACCTTACCGGAAGTTTTTCACATGATCTGCAGTATCTGCCAGCTTCAGGGTATTCTGAAGAGCGTTTCTGTAGACGTGAGCTTGAGTCGATGAACCCCAGTTGACGTCTGAAACATTCACCACGGCAATACTAATAGGCTCCACGACTATCACATCCCCCCCATACGTTACAGAGTAAATTGAAATAGTTTCGCTGTAGGTTGAGAATGTGTCTATTATAGCACACTAATAATATAATAACAAATAACACATTTATATAGCACTTTTTCATTCTTAAAGCCTGCTCAATGGCGCAATCAATAGAGTGCAGTGCATTTTTATCACACATACTATCGGTATGCTGAAGAACTTCCTGCTTATTCAAAGCTGCTTTAAAAAGTCAGTACTATAAAGTGTGTGGATAACATTGGAGTATTACAGTCGGCGCTGAGTGTCACCTGGGTTTTTATGCTTGATGTAGATGTACAGTGCTGCCGTGATGGTGAAGGTGACTAGCGCCGCCCACCAGTTGATGAGGAACATGACGGCCAGACACAGCAGCGCGCCAATCAGACTCATCCACTTATTGTACATCTTGAAGGCTGGCCGGAAACCTGCAGGTATTCCATAGCGGTTGTCAGTGGAACTACCAAACTTTCAACAGTATATCATCGCGGGCCAACATAGCAAAACTATTTTTGTATTATTGTTTTGTGTGCGAAGAAGCGAATTTGTTCCTGGTGGAATAATACCTTCATTTATACCGGTCTACTTCTGTCGAAATATAAACATTAATAAAGAGAATAGTATAGCATATAAATACCATACATCCATATCGTTACAATAGATTCGGTAGAAAACTGTGGCATATCGAATTTACTAGTTTTAGAAATAATTGTTTCACTGATTAGATGTGCATTAATTGCTCACCGGGTGTGTTTGCAAACGATGCGTCGAAGCAGGAGAAGTTGATGAGAGCGTAGGCCATTAGGAAGAAGTTGGATATGATAGGTGCAATAAGATCCAAGGCTCCTAAAATGGCAACATCGTCACTTAAATCAGACATGCATTGCAACGAGCATCAAATTATATACTTAATGATTATCTCATTGATTGATTTTAACTGAACATGATAAGACAACATATGAACCATTCAGTATTAATGTGGAATGTGAATACTGCTATTAAATCATATCGAGTGGTATACGAATAGTTAACTCGTACAGTACATTATATAGTGGAAGGTATATATTATAGTGGTATCAATCGTGCCCATTATGTAACGCACCAATGCAAGTCATTCCCACGCATATGGCGAACGTCAAGAAATATCCTCGTTTTGGTTCCCCTGTAGGTCCGTATCCTTTAGCAAAGTATCCAATGTAAGGGAACAGCTTGTCTTTTCCTAAAGCCTGGGGACATTGATAGACAATGCTCATGAACATTATTAATTGTTAATTAGGTAGTATTAGACACTTCATCCTCGGAACACTATACTCGGTGACTGCTCTTACGTTGTCCAGAGGGGAGTTTAAGGAGGCGATGGCCATGTTTTTGAAAGGATGGACATACTGAGCGAAAACTATAGTGTACCAGATCCTCGTGGTTTGGGGACAACCTTTTAATTCATTTGTTATGGAACGTTCGTATATCTACGATAATTGCATCAGGATATTAGTCAGCGTTTACCTGGAAGACTTTAGGTGCACTGACGATACTGGCGAGTGCCGAGGACAAGGTGGCTGAGAATATACCAGCCAGGATGAGTGGCTTGAACGCCGACGCCACGCTGACTGCCTGAAATAGAACGTAAGACACTGTAGAAATACTCGCGCATGCGTGCAGTAGTTATCGGTATTTCTTCCAGAAAATATACTGCATTTACGACATTAACGTATACAATAATTGACCCTACGTAGGCTATAAGGTAATTCATACAAAACCGGTGTTAAACTTATTGAATCGAAGTAAAAATGTAGAATTAGCTTCAAATCACGGTTGTCTAATGTTTGTCTAAACTTACCCCAATGTCATTCAGCAGACCATACGAACAGGAAGTGTTACCACATTGACTGATGACGTCACTGGTGATCTCTGTGACGTTAGTAGCGTTCGCCACCAGGATGGACAAACCCACGGCGTCTCTGAGAAGACAACTCCCAGCAGCCCAGGCCATGCCCAGATACAATATGGAGGTCAGAACGATGGCCAGGAAAGTCCCCTTGGGAATAGCTCTAGACGGATCCTAGTAGGATGACAGATTTATTAAATAACAACTTTTGGACAAGGTTACATTCCATACTAAGGTAGTTATAGTCAAAGTCATTGGAAGCAATATTTTTTTTCCATTTTTAAAATTACAAAATAAATAGTATATTGAAATAATATTTCTTTTAATCGAAAACTTTCTATAACATCTTTGACAAGAACCAATACTAACTTAGTAATGAACGGCATTAAGGATCATCAATGCATGCATCATTTACTTTATTAAATTAATGATTGGATACCCATGTGGAAGTACGTAATTTCCTCGGTTAAAAACACAATTGAAATAGTTCGAAATTGTTATTATTCATGTAGCAGAAACTCCATTCTTACAATACCTTGAGGTCTCCGGATATATTGGCTCCGGCAAGGATTCCAGTAGCGGCAGGGAAGAAGATGGAGAACACTCGAAAAAAATCTGTTCCTCGGAAATCAGGCCCAAAGTTCTGAAGAAACAGTTCACCTGGGACAAGGGAAATCAAGATACTCACGTCTATATGATGGGTCGCTAATGGTTTTCCAGATATATAAATATATTCATTACATAATGAAATATACATTCTGAAGGACTAAAAATCTAAATCTTTAATTAATCAGTAGACTGTACCTGAGTAGCCTACGAAGCCCGTGACCTTCTCCTCCAGTGTCGGGGCCAGGATCGTACCAACGAAAAAATTGACAATAGCCGCCAACAGGATGAACAAGAGAACAATCTGGGCCTGGCGGATAAAAGCAACACGTTCACAATTCATTTTAATGTTTCATTAGATAGCATACATCGGTTCTCTGGTGTAGCAATGGTGTAGTCTAAGGTTGGAGTAAAGCTTACCTTACAGTTACGGGTTTCGTACAGAGCGACAAAATAACTAAGTACTTTGACATTTGAATAATGAACCAGTATTGTCTGGTTTGATCCAAATCAATCTATTGGCGACAGAATGGCGGGATGTTTTACAAACCTTAGATTCAAAGTCCAGGCCAATGAGGACTATGCTGAGCACTAGGACGGATGTGGCGACACCTATGATGCGAACTTCGTGCACAGGGTTACCCGTGATCGTAGCACCATACTCCTGTAAATAGTGTAACCGTCACGTCAGCCTATCGTGACTGCAATTATGGTACCCTATATTTGATGACTAAGAGAACATGTGTGAATGTTCGATATTGCAATGATGCTGACTCTATTTTGTTATATCTTCACGTTATTGCGTATGTTCATTTTTGGATAGTAAAGACACTCATTCAGTAGAATTCACAACGGATTATGTGTAGGATCAGCTATCGATGACTTACCCACATAATGTCCCGGACGGTCTCGGCAAACCCTACTACATACATCGCCGCCGCCACAGCGTTAGCTATGGAGAACACGATTCCAATAGCACCACCAAACTCTGGTCCCAGACTCCGGGATATCATGTAGTAGGCGCCACCTGAAACACAATAGTAGTCTTCTTGATGTCCAATAGTTAAAAATATAACGATAGACTTTAAATTGTATAAAACTTAATGTTCGCAAATGAACGATAAAAATATAGTGGTTTTTTTATATGAGGAATATTTTACTGACTTATGTGCATGTTTATCAATATCCATGCTGTTTATCTGCGCAGGTGACTTGAATTCTCATCCCAATGTACCATCGGTATTGATATTGGTATAGACATCCTTGGAAGAGATCGCCAACACTGTATGGATTTGTTGGAGGCTGTGCATTGTTTAGTGTTTAACATGCATCCAGACCAATAACACCCGCAACAGCATCCAGTGAGTGTCATTTCATGCGCTGGTGTATGTTTAAGAGGTTACAAGACCTTAGTTTTAGAAGATGGACAACACATACCGGCTTTGACCTCTCCGTTCGTACAAATGGCAGCCATGGACATGGTGGTGACGGATGTGACAAATGCTGACAATAGGATGATGACGGATGCCAGACCTATGCCAGCCTGGCCAGTGATCCACGTCAGTCGGAGAAACAGCATAACTCCAAAGATGTTGAGCAGGCATCGCACCTCAAAGAAATATTGACTATTTTCAACGGAAATGTTCAATACTTATTCAATAACATAACATAGATAAGTTGGCAAAGGTGGATATCGCGGCATAGCTGTCTGTGGAATGATAAAACAAAATTTTCAACAGAGATTTGGCTGAATTTAATAAATCGAAGTGAGGAGGGAGGAGGGGGGGGGGGGCGTAATCGCCACCTTTGCCGATAAGTTACCTATTGCATACTGGATATCACTGTCACTGAGACTCAAATCAATTGGCATACGCTTAACGCGCCACGTCTTGTTTTAGAGGATGTAGTTTAGGTAACAAAAACAGTTATTCGTTCTGTTTATTGGGATGATCGTTGTATATAATATGTTGTGTTCGACTTTTGTGACACATCATCTGATACAACTGCCCAGTGTATCATTGACATAACGAAGCATAAGGCAAGAGTGTCAGCTGATATTTCAGTCAATACAGTAAAAGTAACGTATAATAGTTCCTAAAATACTTTCATCGAAAATCATGTTTGACTATATACGTTATTATAGCACATACATCGAGAATATATGTTTAGAGGGAAGACCAATAATTTATATTGTCACCTTTATAGTGTTAATATGTCGTATGAAATAAAGGCAAATATTCCTGATTAAACTGTCATACTAAACAAGACAGCAACGGAGAAACCGGAACGTGTAAAATATGTCTGGATTACGTGTTTGTCATTTTTTCTGACATGTTTGACAATGTAACCCGCCTGGATGGATATATGTGTTTCTGTAGCTGAATAAGTATACTGTATGCTGCCTCGACTTGTTTTCTAGCGTCTGACAGGCACCTCCTGTATATATTACTATTACAATTCATATTTATTCATCTCGAATATGTCGGTAACCTCACCAGCACAATGGTACTCATTATCAGTTTACTCACCAGTACACTGGACCAAGTAATATCTGAGTATACTCACCAGCACAACTGATGCTCAGTAATACCACCAATACATCCCCAGTAATATCCTCTATACACTCACCAGTAATATCCTCTATACACCCACCAGTATATCCTCTATACACTCACTAGTAATATCCTCTATACACTCACCAGTAATTTCCTCTATACACTCACTAGTAATATCCTCTATACACTCACCAGTAATATCCTCTATACACTCACTAGTAATATCCTCTATACACCCACCAGTAATATCCTCTATACACTCACTAGTAATATCCTCTATACACTCACCAGTAATATCCTCTATACACTCACGCGTAATATCCTGTATACACTCACCAGTAATATCCTCTATACACTCACTAGTAATATCCTCTATACACTCACCAGTAATATCCTCTATACACTCACCAGTAATATCCTCTATACACCCACCAGTAATATCCTCTATACACTCTATACACTCTATACACTCACCAGCACTCCCTGTACCCAGCCCTGCTTGGCGTTCAGACGTTTTCTTTCTTCCTTCTCTGCAGAGTCCTGCTCGTCGTCACTCTCCGGCAAATCGTCTCCCAGCACCAGTGGCAATGGGGCCTGTGTGCAAATTGCCAGCTGATTCTATTGTTGATATTCTTCTGATTATATGCGCATTTTGATTTTACTACACGTACCTAAAAATCGTTATATAGTATCCGTGCCTTATCATATACAGTGCACAATATATGTATTTAACTCTCTCTCTCACACACACACAACACCCTTTCCCCCTACCCAATATATCACAGTACAACACATATTCTGCAACGAGTTTAAATGTGAAACTTTAAGATTAATAGTGTTTACGTTTTAAACTTCTTTCGCCATAAAAACATGATATTGCCATGTTATTCTGGACACCAAGCACGGTATCGTGTAGGAGACATTGTATATGACAGGATGGCACACTAAGAGGCTTCATGTGTCATAGGTGAAACAGATGCGTTAAATGCATGAATATGCATGAATATTCATGAATATTCATGAATATTCATGAATATGCATGAATATGCATGAATATGCATGGTAGGGAAATGTCAGGTAAGCTTAAGCACGGCAATGAGCATACATTTCATTGCTATGTCATGTTTCTTATGTTGTGTTAATACCTCATTTATTTTCATTCAGCATATGACAGATTGATGATTACTGCTACATAACTTAGTAATATTACCATGAACTATAATCACCATTATTAAAGTGCTATGATTATAATTATTACATGAAGAGAAGTATCAACGTTCGAATTATCACCATTTTTATTGTTAATAATTGATGATGATGACTTTTATTAGTTGTTTGTATTAGTAGTAGCAGTAGTAGTAGTAGTAGTAGTAGTAGTAGTAGCAGCAGTAGTAGTAGTAGTAGTAGTAGTAGTAGTAGTAGTAGTAGTAATCGTTTTAAAACCCCATAATAATAATGGACATTATTATTATACCACCGTAACGCTGATGCGTGCCCATTCACTACTGATGCATGCCCATAACCTCTACACATTATCTTGATTAATACGTACATACGTTAGTAGATCCTTCTAACAGAAGTCATTGTTTAATCACCAATGATTCGCCATTATTGTCACAAGTCTGGGTATATGTGGGGCCTCCGCGAAATACATGTATGCAGCAGTATGGCCCATATACCCCCACATTTCTGAGCTGGTCAATTGACCTTGACGATCTAGTGACCTACTTTGATGACCTTTGAGGTAATTCAGTATGACTCATGGTGTCTAAAAAATATATATTTGGTTGCCATGCATAAAACCTAATAATATCACAGTGTCTACTATAGGATATACGATCATTTTTGCTGCGTTTAAATATACATTTCCGGTTTCTATACCTGCAGAGCGGATGTCGAACTACGATGACATCGATGCAAAATATTTCACTCGAAATTAAGTTTGGTTTTCTACTAGTGGATCTTCAATCATATTTGATGCGATTGAATATATACGTCCGGTTTCTATACCTTCAGAGCGGATGTCGAGCTACGATGACACTGGAACTCAGACTTACGAACGCGCATGCCTGAAGCTGGGAATAATTCCATCCTCTCGCTGCATAAAGAGCCTGTTAAAGGCCAAAGAGACCCTGGACCTCAAATTCTATGGAATGGGATCCAAAGGCACAACGGCCGTGTCTATGGCTCTTGTCGTAGGTTAAATTTATACTGAAGACAATTAATTAAGGGTCAGTAGCCTTTTTGGACATACACATTTAGCTTTATATTAGCTTAACAACGAAGAATGTCCAGCATCTAAAGACTCAGGGTACTCATCAAGAACGTGCAGAAGCAGTGGAAGTAGAATGGCACATATTCCTCAAGCCGACTGACGAAAATTGGTTAAAAGGTTCCCATAGAGCCTTGAATTGTAATAATCGACCCAAGTTGTAATACCTGCCTTAAATTGAGGGGAAATCAAAACATTGCCGTTTGCTAGACATCGTATTTCGAGTGCACTGTCAGAATACAATGTTTAGCTTTGAATTTCCCGCAAGACTATTTATTATCTATTTTTAACAAACCAGAAGAGTGCATTGAGTACTTGAACTTCCGTCTCAGCAAGTAGAATGATTTATTGTATATTTTAGTAAATTTCAATAACTTGGTTCATGGTTATCAGGTACATTTAATTCAGCGGTATTTATGATAAGAACTGCTCCCACGGGGAGCATGAAATGGTACCATTAAGACAGAGCTTGACAATAAATTAGATATGCACATTGAAATTTTCAGTCAAGTGTTGAGAGACCATCAAGTGTCCTCCCTTGTTATAGATATTAAATTGCGAGTTGAGGCTGGCCTAGACTGGCAGCATGTCTCCTTTATATTATTTTGTATTTTTGAGAAAAGAAAAAGAAAAAAAAAGAATTACTTTCTTCTTCTCTTTTTTTTTTAGATCTAGAATATCTATAGTAATTTTTTTTTTTTAATATATATATGAAATATCATATACCAGATAACATCATTAAGGCCTCATCTTCAATTCTTTCATGTCTGATGTCCCTTTAATAAGGCGCAGTGTCAATACAATGTATTACATAGACCTACAAGGTATTCTTAATATTCCTTCATAGTACTTGTGCATACCGTATTAAATATATATAATATGTTAATTTTCACATATTCTCAATTTTATCTAGTTTCTTCGAGTATTTCGATTTAATGTAGAACATATAATTAGATCGTGTTTTTAAATACTACCAATCACTCGACCATTAGCCTACGAATGTTGTGATTTAGTGTAATATACAGTTTCCTAAGCAGTCCAACATATATTATTGATTCTATTCAAATGTTATAGAAGCTGCCGTTTCCAGTACAAGAATGGATCCATTCACGTGGTCACTGCAACATGTTATGATTATGTTTGACACCAGAATGACATTTATGATTTAACATTTAACACTGACCCCAAAAATATATTTCTCATAACGGATAATGCCTTAATAGGAATTCGGAATATCTTCAATACAAAGGCTTTAACATCTATTTAATCATTATTCATCACTCCATGTCATTAAATTTGGCTCGCTAAGCATGAAACAATTCAGACCAGTTGGAAGTATTACAATACAGGGCAAATTTGTGTTACAATTCAGGTTTGTCAATTATTACAATTCAGGGCATTTTTTATTACAATTTAGGGCCATATTTTGAGGTATTACAATTCAGGGCAGTTTTTAATACAATTCAAGGCAGGTATTACAATTTGGGTCGTTTATTACAATTCAGGGCTCTACAAACCTTTAATTTATTTTGTCGCAAAATTACTATGTATGTCCACTATTATTTATTAATACAGTTACATTTTCTTATAGTGTTGCGGCCTGTTCCACAGGACGATCGTAGCGCTACGAGAGTCGTGACTCCTATATTCGTTGACATGGAGCTAACATGGCGCTACGATCGTTTTGTGGAACGGGGGTCAGTATTATTTCCAGATATTCAATGCGCTAAATTTATTCACTATTTCCGCACATACACTACGTCTTTGGACCTGGGTTTTAGAGAATCCCTTATGAACTAAAGGACTGGTATTGTATTTTAATTGCATCGTATTATATTCATTGTATTGTATTCATTCATTGTATTGTATTTTAATTTTGTCTGGCATTTTTGTTTTGTTTCACAGATAAACGACCGCGTATCGAATCTGAACATGCGCGGAAATGATATGGGTGGGACAGGAATGATGTACATTCAGAGAATGATGCACGAAAACTGTAACATAGTGGAACTGGTAATGTTCTGGAGGCAATGTCCATACCCGGCAAACACCCAACGTTATCTAACGTTATTACAACGTTTTGTCAACGTTATTACAACGTTTTGTCAAAGTTATAACGTTATTACAACGTTGTAATAACGTTATATAACGTTGTGTGTTTGCAGGGTATACGCTTAAAAAAAGGAATTTAAATAATAACAATAATATCAGCCGTATACTACACAGCCTGTAGTAGCGTCTTGTATTTATATATAAACAATACAGGATTTGTAAACAGGATAGATTAAAATATCATATGCACCAATGATTCACCAAGAATACAGATGTTCATACACCAAATATGTTGAGGACATTAAAGTAGATTGAACGGATTGGATGGATCGATGTTCTATTGTCTTACATGTACAAGGTCGAAATAAGATTCTTGATGAATATTTGTAATAGAAGTTATATATGTCTTGGTGCAATGGCAATCCAAGACAATTCTTTAATGGTATACACACATACACTGTTCATGTCCCCGTTGTATACCAAGCAGGGCCCCGTTGCACAGAACAATTTATTGTAGGTCAAATTTTACGTGCCGCTAAAAATATAAGCCAATTGGGACTGGTTGTAGGCGTTCTTAATATTTCAATTCTATTTTATTTACAGAATGTCTCTGAGAATCGCCTGGGGATGGAGGGTGCTCGATATTTGGGGGAACTCCTGAGGACGAACAGGGTCATAAAATACCTCGATGCTTCCGGTAAGTTCAGAAATCCAGTAAATGTATTATGAAAGTGACATTTAAATACCTTAGATAAATATTTTCTTAAATTATAATGCAGATTTTTTTGGTAATAAAATAAAATATATATAATGATAAACATTAAATTAAAAATATTATTTTAAACTTAAAAAACATTATTTTATAAAAGAAAACTCTAAAGACTTCTTTTACTTCTATTTTAGGAGTTTTATTATAAAATAAATAATAATACTGCCATGTTATTATTGAGATCGGTGCACTTAATTTTCAGGAAATAACTTTCTGGACGTCGATGCGCATTTAATAACGAAAGCAATCGAGGTGAGAATGTTTCACATCTCTCTGCACATAACTTCTAATAATTAAATATTATTAATAACCATAACTCAGAGATTATGGGTACCAACATCCTCTAAACATTGATCATTATGCCTACTTAACCGTCGTCAAATTGACTGAGTTTCGATGATGGAGTATCAAATGATCAAACAGATACCTCTAACAGTACTGAATATTTTCAGGGTCATTCAGATTTGGTACGTCTCAACCTTAGTCACAATGCCTTCGGGAACGGAGCCGCTGACGCTTTTCAGCAGATGATAGGTAAGAGTTTTGTTCTACAATCATGACAGTCTGCCAGTGCCAGAGGTGGTAGCAGGTTTACAGCAATATTCATACGTTTATTTTTTGGTTGATTCATAAGCGACGTCTTGAAAGTTCAGAGAAGATTGTGGACGGTATAATTAAGGATTATTAGAAAATGATTACGATCTAATTATGTAAACTTAACATTGCTGAACCTGCAGATGCGGATCTCCAACATTGACAACATACTTTTGGCGAATCAGTAAATAAATTGAATGTCATATTATTTTTATAAATA
>JAUTBT010032579.1:0-18546 GCA_032361225.1 Lepetodrilus schrolli | reverse complement strand
TGCATTGCCACTCTACAGACATCGCATCCTATCAATATCGCGTCAGAAAGGTAACTTTCGTGAACATTGATGCCGGGATGCATCAGAGTGGTATAGTTTCCAGTTTGATACACATACTATACACACCACTGACCATCCCATATCTTTGGTGGTTGGTTAAACAAGAACAGTCGACATGTTTTACATGGTTTGGGATTTCATGGATTATACACATGGATTATACTTCCCTTTTATCTCAACCAGAATGTTACAACATGATAAAACTTGTCCTCCATCGGATGCGCAGAGTATTGGCCACTTTTGAGTAGACAGGAGCCTGGTCTACAGCATTACTTGACTGTACTATTATAGTTTTATTCTAGTGAACTGTATCCACTGAGGGTGGTTCTTTGAGAGACCACCCTCCACATGCTGTATAGACCACCGTGTTTCCACTGCCAATCAATCTCCGTGTTATTGCTTCAATCAGAGACTATAAGGACCTGAGGTCTGCGGAGGCTTCGAAATCAAAACGATTTCCGTGAATTTAAATCCCCAACCATGTAATTGAAATAGAGGCGTTAAATCTAACGCGTTGACTTAATGATGTGCTCAGTTTAAACCGAGCTAGACACGGAGAGAAAAACACATCCACAGACGGTCGACGAGGGATGTTAATTGACATGCATGTTAGCGGCAGTTTCATCCGTCATTGGCTTAGTTTTTTCCCAACCGTTAGAGAAGCATTGATGATGCAACGGTCTTTTAAAGAATCAAGTGACTCTTAACCGCTGTTGAACATCCGATTGGAAATAAAACCTGTCGTGTTTTTCATAGGCTCATCGACATTTAAGGATATTTGAACTTGTAAAACCAGAGGAAAAAGGTTCGATTCAAAGTAAATAGGAATATTGGGCGGTTAACCAGAACAAACATTTCGGCTCTTAAATCCGAGCGATTGCCGTAAATAATAGCTAAACCAGCTATTTAACAATTCTGAATTTGATGGAGGAAATTAACCAATGTTATATTGGAGAAGCACTGAGTCATCTTTGCATATGGATCTTTCTATTGTATTTTTATAAATGTACAACGGAATTGCCAAGAAAAGAGAAAATTTAAGAGGAAAACAGAGAGAGAGAGAGAGAGAGAGAGAGAGAGAGAGTGAGAGAGAGAGAGAGTGAGAGAGAAAGAGCGAGAGAGAGGGGGAGAGAGAGAGGGAGAGGGGGAGATATAGAGATATAGATATTAATGGAATAAAACATAGAATACATAGAATCCAGTCAAACATTGGTGCACTGATTTCTTGACCATCAATGCATTGTACTGACTCTCGTCGGCGCTGATGGTGATCAGCGGCTATTATCATAATGTAATTGTCATCATATTGTCATCATATTGTCATCATGCTGTCATCCGTCTTGGCCATCTCAGTTATGGAAGGTTTAGCATCATTCAACTTGTCGTATCATATTGATGACATAACTATTTTCAGGAACATTCAAGTAGAATTTATACTTTTTACTATTGTTGTTTTTAACGAGAATAACAGAAAATAAATATTTCTCATGAATCAATATAGGACCATAGTTCATCCGAAATAAATAAAATTTCAATGCTGAATCTGATTATGGACATGGTTTAAGTAATACTTATTAACTTTAACAATTAAGTTACACTTTCCTAAGTATGAGGAATATTTGAAACCCAGGGTGTTAAATAACATTTTATGATTATGATTATGATTATTATTATTATTTATAGAAATTAATCATTGGTTTAACCGCGTTTAAACCCACTAAATACTACAGGAACTAAACTTCTCTAGCTCTTTTTAAAAACGTTCCTCCAAGTCACGTGCAATTTATCTATGATAAAATTCATCTACATTCACTATTACTAATCAAGATATAAAGACATATAATTTAGGCTGACCAAACAATACAATCTTATTTCGTCGCTTAGTACCCATCCATGATTACTATCATTTAGCTCATTGACCATTTCGCTAACGATTGAAATACGTCCATTAAATTGTTCTAAACGATTCATCATAAAGGCCAAACGCCCTCGTTATATTTAATGAATGTCTGTCATTTCTCAATATTAGTGATACATGAAATAGATTTATTTCTAAAATTTCTAATCAAATATACATAAACTGAGGTAAGTGGAAATATTCTCCAAGTTAAAGTCAGGAATATGATGCGTGTGGCACATCATAATATTGATTGTGTTTAATAATTTGATTGTATTGAAAATTAATTTTCAATAACATAACCACTTCGGATACGAACATTGTTTAACCTTTGTAAGCTGAGAGGTGGTGTATTATTTCCGGTAGTCAATAGAAGTGAGTTATTTGATGACTTAACTGCCATAAATGTCACAAATATGAAGGAAGATCTATTACGTTTAAAACAAGGAATACGCCGATGTGGTATGAAGTAGAGGAGGTAAAGCAGGACCTGGCCGTAGTACTACGCTATTGTACTAGTAGCGTAGTGTCCAATAGCTTAGTGTAGTATTAATTTACAATGTATAGAAAGAAAACAAGAAATGTACCAAATACCATAATAATTACTACTTAAACTGTTCTAAATCTACCTTCAACGCCCACAAATAATTTATACACGCTGTTCTTCGTGTTGATGATTTTATGGTGGGGTTAAAATACTAAAACATATATAACAAGCTTAACATGGAATGTTGAATGGTCGCAAATGTGACAGTGAACGACGTAAGATGCTCTGACCACTTGTTCAGCAGATGTGTCGAAGGGGAAAATAGTGATATTGTGAAGAAAGTCAGACGAAGACAGTCAGACCGAGAATGTTTCTCTAATCATTGCTAATATCAATCGTGAGACGATTTGTCGAACCGACTCTCATCACCGATGTCATCTGTCTCCTCATCGTAAGAGGCTTACGACGGATGCAATCCGGGTGCCAAGTAGCCACGGTAGAAAATAGAGTTTGTCAAAACTTAATAATAATCCTGATCAAGAAATTCTGTATAGGGTTGACATTCGCACGAAAGGAAGTTAAGTTCGGAGATGAAATAACCAAATAGGACCCCGTAAAGGAAAAATCTCGTAGCTGCCAGATCGTAATAGGACATTGTCTGGCAAGAATAGACCAATTCTCGTAGACCAAATGGGAAATGTCAACGCATTATGATGGTTTAAAAACACGGCTCAGTTCGATTGACCACTCAGACGGTTCTAGGCACCTTCGAGAACCTTCAGCTAACTTTGCTTTGTGAGCAGGAGCAGCACGAGACTCGACTCCAATCATCTAATTTGACCTGTTCCGTCCGCTCTCCCCACCTGGAGAAACCTTCCCTTGGAAACAGAAACAGGCTCCGTCAGACATATTGAGGCTATCTTTGGTGAAGAAATTTATTATCGCAAAGCAAATTTCTCATCTCTAAGATAGGTTCTTTTTATCACCCGGCTTACAAATACGATTACATTAAAACCAAGCGGACTGGACCAATGTGTAAGCATAACAGCGTCTGGGGTGCTGTCATTATCAGCATCAAGTTGGTTTCGCGTAGGTTAGTCTAATGGTTTTATTATCAGGCACAATTTAGATACGACGAAAAATGGGCGCAGGATCAAAGAAAAAAAGCCGCGGTGTCCCCGATACAGCACGCGCTATATCACATATAAGTAATGGCGTGATTCTAGACGAATACCACCGAATACCGCCATTGTCGTATTCAATTATTATATTTACAAGGCTGAAGAAATACATAATTTCCTCTGTTCCTTAGCCAGAAAGGAGAACCGCGGTGTTAAAGCGCACTTTGAATCATGCTCATATTTTGTTGTAGTCTGTATAATCAAGACTTCAAAGAATGGTATTCAATTATGAAATTTCTTTCAATAATTATCAGACATTTATATGTAATTGGGAAGAGGAGCTCTTACTCGATGCACTTGAACGTAGATAATTAAAGGAAATATTGGGAATTAAATAAACGGTACATTCCGTGTATATTTGATCTGGCACCAGACTTAAGTTCATCGTAAGAATGTTGAGCCACGCACTGTATTCGCAGCCCGAAATATCCAAACTCATGCAATTCTACGGGAGTAATTTCCAGAGCTTTGCATTTCATCCTTGTAGCCGAAACATTTACAAATGAGGAGATAAGTGAAATAATAGCCTACTCGTTATTTCGCGTGTAAAAATCGAGCCGTTTTCTAACGCCAAGACATCAACGAGAAAGTGAAGAGATTGTCTGTTGACAGTAAACGCTATATAGTGTTTCTCTTTCATCAATACTTGGAAATGAAGCGCCTCGTGGACCGACCAGCTTCAACTGATCTCATCCACAGCTGCCAGACCAGTTGCTTATCGCGGAACACAGCTAAGTCTCGGATCTTTCACGTTGCGAGACTTGTACAGCGAGAGTGTGACGAAAGTTTGAGTTCGGACATGACTTGCAGGTCTTGATTAACCGTAATCAAGTCTATTCACGGGAGAAGACCCTAATATTTTATATTAGATATTTAAGATTGTAAATAGGCCTACCTACAGTCGATCTAGTCCCATCAGAAGTAAATGCGAATCCTAAGCGGTTTTAGGGATATAAGCATTCTTCAAAACATGAATTCCATTGTGTATAATACCGGAAATAACGACGTCTATGGTAGATACTGGATCATGGAGAACTTACATGTCATGGGACAGAACATGGTACAGAACGTGTCATGGTACATCAGAACATAATACAGAACATGTCATGATACATCAGAACATGGGAAATATCAACAGAAAATAGGATCTTCGCAAGAACATTTTAGACATGAAAGAACCTTGAAAGCGGCTCTAAAACCAAAATTCGATTCAAATTCAGTTGTCCGGCAATGGTCAATCTAGAATTATAACCCAGTAGCGTCTTGGCCGGAGTCTTGCTGTCCACCAAGGAGCGTCCAGGAACAGTGGTGAGTGTGAGTGGAAGACAATGCTCGTATATTAGAAACAGATAAGATCCCGAGAGCATAGCTTTCTGATAAAACCTTTTAGCCCAATCATTCACAAATACCAGCATTTCCAGAATGTCATATGTGTTTGTCTAGCCATGTATCTACAATGCTGTGGCGGACACCAAATAGTCGAACACTTTTAAAGTCTCCAGGTGACGCAGTTATCGTATGCAGACAAACACAAACTAAAGTTTTGTGTACATATACTGAACAAAAAAAGAAACTTGATTTTATTACAGAGTTCGTCACCAGAACCCATTGAATATTAAAATATATCTATTGGTACAATATGCTGGCATATCTTTTCAATCTATCTATCTGTGCTTGTGTGTGTGTGTGTGTGTGTGTGTGTGTGTGTGTATGTGTGTGCGTTTGTTTGTGCGAGTCTCTCTCTCTCCCTCTCCCCTCTCTCTCACACACACTCTGTATATGTGTGTGTGTGGGTGTGTGTGCGTATGCGTATGTGTTTGTGTGTGTCTGTGTGTCTGTGTGTGTCTGTGTGTGCATCTGTGTGTTTGGTGTGCTTGATAGGTATTTTATGATTGGTGGTATTGTCGTTTACATTTATATATATGTATGTTAGTCTGGAATTAAAATACATACCACAACTAAACAGGGAGTTTAACATTGGCACCAGACATCTCTGTATTACATACTAGTCAGTGTTACGAGCCAAGTCACGTGGTTTGCACTGAGGTCAGTTCCTAGATATCGATGTGCATGAAGGCCACGTGACGTCCAATCGCGGGTCTCTATGATATTTAATAATCCAGTATATTAACTCCTGTAATGCAATATCTTATAATGAGTGATGCATCAAGTACTATATGAGAATATGAACATCCAATCGCCGCTCAGTGTTCGCAAAGAAAACCCGTTTTTCACAAATTCCAAGTCTCACTTTACAATTACAAATTAAAATTTGAATTGATCACTTATATTATATCATCTCTACTTATATATAATAAAATAAATATTTATTTATTAAAATAATCTGACCATTGAAGTATCTGATATAGGCTTATTGAGAATTTTTCAATATCAATGTTACCAGGTTAACGAGTGATTTTTTTTTTATCAAATATTACAGTAAAAATATTTCAATTTCCTCGGATAACAGCTGTAAATAAAGAGTATTGTTATTACTATTATGAAGAAATACATCAATAATTCAGTAACAATTGGACACCACTATTTATCGGTTACATATAAATTATAGGTTCAACAAATTCTCGATTACATATTAATTGTATAATTTCTTCTTCACGCATATTATATTTTTGTTGAAATTCAGGACAAGAATTTCACGCCGATGTCCTTAAACTGTTGGGGCCTAAATATTAGTCTCCATTATAGTCACCACAAGTAGTGCTAATACATCCGTCCCCACTCCAGGGATAGACTGGACCGTCGTCACCCCATGTACGCATTCGTCCTCACCCCAGGGGCATATCTATCCCAACCATTGTCAAACTTTGAAAGACTCAAAACGTAAGTCGGTAACGGTTTTCTCCACCATTAATTTCCACTTTAATGTGATTTTACCAAGGACGAATATATATATATCATTGGGACAAAATAAGGTATTATTATTGTCACGTGATTTTATGCGACATTATTTCAGTCTGTAAAGTAACAACACGGGAAAGAAACTAGGACCGATTTAATATGAAACTTCTGTGATTAATGTAAAATGGATATACATTACTTCATACAATTTTTTTCCACAATCTATGGCCGCGTTATGAGTTTATCAAAGATAACGATTTTCATATAATTCGTGGGACAATCGCTTAGAGTAATGACTCACTTGAATTTAAGAGCCGATGTAATTTTACGCTATGCCCAAATTTACACATTATCCTTTGATGGCGCTAAATATCAAAATAATAATCGATCCCAAATTGATGTCTTTATCAATAAAAATTGTAAGCATTTTTTCCTAGCCAGTCATTGCTTGTCCCAGTTTAACAACGGTAGCGTTCAATTTCCATCCAAGCCCCGGGGTCGAGTTTTATTTTATTTAAGTACTATGAAGAAAGACGAAAAGGAGCAATATAACAGACACACATCGACCCTAGGTTCCTTTGATATATCCCTCGATAGACCCGTCTTTCTTGTGAACAAATTTGACATTAACATAGCTCAATTCAAGACAACGATATATTTAATGATAATACTGAAAATGGAGTTAAAATATCCTTTGAAGATCTATGGGTAATTTCTTTCATTGAAAAACAAACCCATCATGTTATGTCATCGATCTTGTGGCTGTGTGTGTTTATGAAGGGAGGGAAACCTGCAAACACTATGCATTACGGTAAGATTCACGAGCCACTGTTGGTGCTATGAACCAATGCTGATGCTGGCTTATTAGGCTTCCCCAGGCGTTGTACTTCTCATTTCCCCGTGTGACAGTGTTCTCTACCGCAGAGTAAGTATGGGATAGGTATTGGTGTTATTATGATTATGATTTTTATGATAATGATTGTCCTTGTGATTATGATTATGATATTGATTGTGACTATTATTTTATATATATATATATTTTTTTATATTCATCATTATCATCATAATCATCGTCGTCGTCGTTGTCATTATAATTATTATTATTGTTGTTGTCATCATCATTATTATTATTATATTATTTAAAAAAAATTAATTTAAATTTTTTAAATTATTATTATTATTAGTAGTAGTAGTAGTAGTAGATGTTGCAGTTGTAGGGGTAGAATCAGAAGACGCAACAACCACAGCAGCAGCAGTAGACGTCGTGGTGGTGATGGTGGAGGTGGCGGATATGGTAGTTGGTGTATAAAAGTTACATATTTCAGCAGACTCTACAGTATATTGTTGACTACAAGCAGTACTAGCACGGATCGATAAGATCATTCCACTCTGGCGTCATACTCTAGCATGCTGCCCGGGGCACCAGCATAAATAAACAGGTACTATCCTCCGAGGTCGAAGGTCACATATTAGCTTGACCCATATTCCGAGCTACGATAGCTACCCAAATTGCCTGGACCATATCTTACACCATAAGATAAAAATCTGCCATGTTCAGTATTTATGTCTACATGTTAATACACCACATTATCATATTTAGAATACCACATTTAACAGAACGGTGATGGGCCATATAGATGCACATGTAGATATGGTTTAAGAACGTAGTTCTGTCGGTGTTGATTGCCCCCCACCCCACAAAAAAAATATTTTTAAATAAAAAAAATATAAAAAACAAAAATATATATATTTAAAAAATAAAATGACATTCAAGTGATTCGTACATTAGTCTTACTATTGCAGTTCGTACACAATTGTCAGCTAGGTTCGAACCAATACCGTCTTAAATATCATCGTTACATTCTAGGTATTCATATCCGCTGCGCGAGCTCCTTTAAATGTAAAATAGGTAAAATGTTCCTTAATACCTGTGACTCTACGTATGGACCAATGATTATATATCATTAAATGACTATATTCTGAGTCAAAGTCACGATTAGTACTTTACTTGGTCAACATGTAACATTTTTATATCAGGTAAATTGTAACGAAGAGAGGCCACGTGACGACACCGTGACTACCAGAACCAGCTGACACGACACTATGGTAGGTATCTAACTAACCAATAAAGCCATCTGACGTGGAGTTACGTTACCATCTAACCAACTAGTTAAACCAGCTCACATCGTGTTACGCTAGTCATCTAACCAACCAGTAAAACCATGTATTGCATAATATACGACTTTTGGTGATATTCCGTCATTTCGGGTATTCCGTCATTTCGGGTATTCCGTCATTTGGGGTATGTTATTAAAGCAATCCTTATACACTCATACCACTTATCGTCTATGTCATAATTAAATCCTCACTGATATCTGTTATAAGTAATTCGAGCTATGGATTCCCATGTGTCGATCAAAGCAGATACATACAACGCTTTCTGCAGTACATATACAGGTATGACTTGTGTCATCACAGTACTTAGAAAAATAGCTCTTCGATGCGAGCTCCTATTACAGGTATACCCTGCTCGCGCAGCCGCATCATAGTCATTACAACACTGGGTCTCCGCATACCGCTATTTTCATGGCTATGGTTGGAATTAATCGAGTATTTTCTTTTAACAATCCACTTATGTTAGGTGTAGGCAGTAACGGACACACCATACTTTGACGTGATTAGATTTCAGGCCACTGTTAAAATATCCGGCGCCAACGTGGCCATCTTGAGACTGTCAGAGTGCCGCGTCATCGGAGTATGTAGGGTATATTATAACTAGCCGTGGTCAGTTGTACTTCCGTAGTCTACGTTCATCAAGTTGACAAACATTAACAAAAAATGGTTTTGTCTTTTACCTGGATAAATACTGCAGTATACGTTATATATGAAAAAACAGTTTTTCCTTTCACACATAAAACCGGAATTTATGTGTCGAGTCATAGATTTTTTATTTATTTAAAACACTCTATTTTTTTCTAATGCACTCTGTTCTCTAATAGTCTCCAAATCACATCATTATAGTAAGGGTCTAATGCCAACCCAACATGCGCACGAAGCCTTTGTACAATAATCCGAAATCAATTGCAAATATTGGATGACATTTCGCACTCAGGACGATCTTTTGAAATAGTTTTTGCCATTTTAAAACGTGTTCGGATATGTCCGACATGTAGTCTCATTGTTGACGGGGGTGGGGCGGGGTGTGTGGCGGGTGTGTGGCTGGGGTTGGGGGTAATTCTACCAAGTCGGCGACATAGAACGCCATTTCCGCAGTATTTGGTGGACAATGGCTTGGACTGTAAACACCGCGTCTGGTCACTCTGCTGAACCCATTTTTCAACTTTCACTGAAATGAGATTTTACACAATGATGACATCAATCTTTGTCTAAATGTCCATTTTCGATATAATTGGACCCTTGGAAAATATTTCAAAGCCGTGCGTTTGCAGGTGCGTGTGTCATTATTGTCTACATTTTAAATTAGTTTCTCTCCGAAACGCTTGGTAAAGACATAGGGCTTTTATTCAGTTTTAATTTGCCGCTCGGATGCCACATGTTCTGGCGGTATATTAGACTGTAATTAGCCCTAAGGTGACTTACCCGAGTTTTCTAGACAACAAAATAGGCATATAGGAGTATACCATTCTGATACGTAATGCTGCCATCCTTATACTGATGTACGGTCTTAATACTTGTATATACGTATATATCCTTGTGTGTACGGTCTGTATATTTATGTACGTTTTTATACTTGTGTACGGTCTTTATACTTGTGTGTACGGTCTTAATACGTGTATGTACGGTCTTTATACTTGTGTGTACGGCCTTTATACTTGTGTGTATGGTATTTAATATTTAATACTTGTGTGTACAGTCTTTATAGTTGTGTGTGTACGGTCTTAAAACTTGTGTGTACGGTCTTTATATTTATGTACGTTTTTTATACTTGTGTACGGTCTTTATACTTGTGTGTACGGTCTTTATACTTGTGTGTACGGTCTTTATACCTGTGTATACGGTATATATACTTGTGTGTACTGTCTTTATATTTATGTACGGTTTGTATACTTGTGTACGGTCTTTATACTTGTTTGTACGGTCTTTATACTTGTGTGTATGGCCTTTATACTTGTGTATACGGTCCTAATACTTGTGTGTACGGTCTTTATACTTGTGTACGGTCTTTATACTTGTTTGTACGGTCTTTATACTTGTGTGTACGGTCTTTATATTTGTGTGTCTTATTACTTAGGAGAATCATACATCCATTCCAAGGAACCGTTCCATCCTCTGAAACAAAAAGTCATTGTCTATACTTGACATCCGTTAATGATAATTGATGCTAGTCAGAATATGGTCTTATATGTTCCTGATGATGACTATACAAACATACAATACTAATAGTTCAACCTAGGAAATAAACACGCATACGGTATATGGCATATGCGGTTTGTAAATGTTGTGTTCATTATTTTTAAAAGACCGACAGCGATGTATAGGGGCCTACCAACTTATTGAAAAATATAATGCATAATATCAGAGGTTGAAATTCAAAATTTAGTTTTATTATATTATTAGTTCAGGAAGGAATTCAAGTATTATCAAGTATTCAGAAACTCTATCATTTTATAATTCAGTATAGACGCACATGTGCTGATAAAATACGGCATCCCTCAACTTATCTTATAGATATGGGTATAGGTTCGTGAAACCGAATCGCATGCATGTACGTACATGTTCATCAATTTGGCTAAAATCTGAAACACAATAAGGTTTGGGGTTAAATGGAATGAATAGATTATCACAATTTACACCACTTCTTTTCAAAGTTAACAACCATGTCGCGACACGTTTGAATATTTCCAGCATTTTCTATGCATAATGACGACGGTAATCAAATATGTATTAATTATATAGTTACAATGTGTGAGATTACAAAACCAAACATTGATTATTGCATCGATTCACGTTCTCGTGCAATAATTGAACAAGTGACAAACTAAAGGAAACTGTTGGAAACTGCACGGCTAAATCTCATATATAATTACGAACTACGAATTTTCATTTCCAATCACTTCTCGTTGATGTCAGTCACGAAGATTATTCACATTCGAGTTCAAATTCAAGAACACGCATGAATATCTGTCACATCACAAGCTCCCTGGTAATGTCTGCATAGGAATATTAATGTGAGAGTAATGTTTGATCTGTTCAGAGAAAAGAAAATGATTGGAAATGTATAATTTTGGTATAGGCCAACTTGGCATTATTTGAGAAAAGTTAACTGTATCTAATTTGAATACATGGGTTTTCAAATTATTTTTTTTAAAAAAGGTTAATGTTGATTGTATTTCTTTTCTACACCGTTGCAGGGTGGGTTGAATAATGAAATGGTGGTAATATTGAATATCAATTTTATATGTAAATATTTGTTTATTTACTACTATTTAGTTTCTCATAACTTATTAAGTGGCCGATGAATACTTTCTGACTATTTGTATGTGTTGTTTTATGTATGCGTCGGGTGACACTTTAATAAACACACACCCCCACTCATCTCTCTCTCTCTCTCTCTCTCTCTCTCTCTCTCTCTCTCTCTCTCTCTCTCCCTCCCCATCTATCTCTCTCTCCCCCTCTCTCTGGCGGTATAACTGAATATTTAATTTCATTCAAGCCACAAACCAATAATAATAATAATAATAATAATAATAATGTGATCTACTGTAACACGCAACTGGTAGCTATTAATAAAGTCTTTATTTCAGTTGAGACGATCTTCGGAAGTTATCAACTGCAGGAACGAGTGTTTTTGCGTGTTCGCCCCAGCTATTGAGCCTCTGCCATTCCCGCAGTATGTTGAATGCACCGAGGCCTCTCTGAAATCCGATCTTCACTCGGCTAATAAGAGGGTAACGTTTATTCAATAGCTGATAGTGCACTAGCTCGAACGTAACCGCTAATGACACGAGAGTTGTCATTTGAGATCTCATTGACGGATCACCACACTGCCTCGATATACCGCGGAGCACGCGTGGCCATTTGGGACTATTTTTAGAACATGGGGATTTCCCACGTCTTCGAACATTTTCTATTTTTAACCGCATTTATGTTGTCAGTATAGCTTGTTGTTTGTCAGTCACAACCAATGGTTATATTTGAAGAAACTTACTTACTGCGTATATGTACTACATTACTTATATTTTCTGCCAATATTTTAAATGGGGAATGCCAACAGGAAATGACAGATATAATATATGTTCTCTCTCTCTCTCTCTCTCTCTCTCTCTCTCTCTCTCTCTCTCTCTCTCTCTCTCTCTCTCTCTCTCTCTCTCTCTCCTATAAATTTATGTTTCGTAAACTCGATGGAATCTAATAATTAGACAGCTCGGGACCTATAACAGAATATTCTGCCGTCAGGTCCACGAATACATGTAGGATATATGTTGGCAGATCTTCGTGTATTTGATCATGAGGAAGGACACTAGATTATATGATGTCTCTATTTTGATAACATCAAAAGAAAAATTGTAAACTGGATTCAATATTCATGGAATTATACAGACTACACGCGATGTACCAATGTTGAATTAAACCTGCCGGTGGGATGAATGCCTTCTTATCTGTTCCACTTCAGAATTTGTATGTGGATCCTTATCTGAAGAAGATATTGATTTAGCAATGCTGGACACTGTCAGTAGACGAGCATTTAGTAGACTGTGGACATTACTAAATTAAACTCGCTTTTTTCTTCTTCTGTAGTATTTCTTTTTTTATAGCTATAGTAGAGATGACCCTGAATACATATATTAAATATGCATACCATTTGACCAGAAAACGTTGACTCGTACATAGGGCTACGTCTTTCAAAGAAGAAAAATCTAATGACAACTGACCACCACGGAATAGAGAAAGAGAAAAAATGGAGGCGAGTAATTAAAGTTTGACCTGAAAAGGTCGGTGAATATCTGGAACCGCGTGCATTATTAAAACACTAGTGGCCAGCCAGATGGGCAGAAAATAGGGGGGGGGGGGGAGAACTGCTGAACTTTCCATCGCTCAGTTATGCGGTCATGGGGTCGAGTGAGGCGCTTCATGGGATAGGGACCGTCTCAAAGATTCTATTGCACCTCTATCCTGCCCAACGTTTACTGTTAGACTGATACTGAATAAAGGGTGACCGCCATATTGACGTTGCCACTCATCGGCACGCTTCCGGCTGGTCTATTGTCACGGGAGGGGTGATAGCTATAGGGTTGTGCGAAGTGATATATTTCAGCTTTGAGTACGGTGTTTGGGAAATGAAATTTACGACATGCACGTGCATAGCTTAGACTTAATATTGTTCGTGTGTGTCCGTATAAAAACGAATGTAATAAAATAATATAAAGGAAATGATGAAAAATCGTTATCTGATATGTGTGTTCCAACATATGTTCTCCCATAACAATGACAAACCATAACTGTTATCCGTAATGTAAAACTAATGTTTCTTGACATAGATATATGTCTTTGTTTGTGTTTATTCATCATTAGATCTGCAGTTGTCAGAACTGTTACATATATACAAACATAGCCTAATGCATACTACATAAAAAATAAAAATAAAAACCCAGAGAGTAGTACCCGCTAGTATAGGTCGTCATCCAATAAATGAAATTAACTTATCCTTTCATATTTTACTTATTTTGACACAGCCCCTCTTAAAAGGGTTTGCCGGACATATACGGACCCGAGAGAAAAGTGGATATTAAAAAAAGTATAAAGACTAAGTTGGACTTCACGAGATGGTCATTTGATGGTCACGTGACTTAGGAAAGGGTGTGTCATGGAAGGTTCACCTAGTGTGACGGCAAGAGTGATATTTCAATTGAAAACTGTACGTGTTTGATGTTCGTTTTTGAAGCAGAATACTTAAATTGGGGTCAACAGTAGTTGCCCACGACCCCTGTCTGTCTACAAGAGATTTATGAGTGTTGCAAAAATGTAGGTAGTTTTTTTTCCCTGAGTGGTTTTCCTCGCTGGTTTAAATCTACTTTCATCTCTTATTTTAGATTAAGTTATTATGATGACTGTTAAACTATTTCTCGCAAAGCCATTTAGACGAGGGTCTCCATTTAGTCGGAAGGGTTTTAGACTCCATAGCGTATAAAGATAGCGCCAATTCTTTTTCCCGTCCTCACCCTCCCCTCCCTTAAAATTGTTTTCATGAATAGATAACCCACACAGACTTTAGCATTCACCGAGGAATATGTAATTTTTCCGCGAGCTATAGAAAAAAATCTATTCTTATCCCAGGTTATTCCTCTCTCACAAAATGAGTGTCTACAAATTTACTATGTTAAATTACCCGTCGTGCTTTTTCAATTTAGTAGACTTTTTCCATTAATCCGATCAGCGACATCGCTCGTGTCTGTATTTACATTTCCAAATTCGAGGACATTTCCTCTTACCATTAATACTCTAGTATATGGCTGTCCATAAAAACAACATTTGATGTAATAAACGTACTAATGTATACAACACTCGGACGTCTACGTCACCACCTGTACCCTCCTTCCGTGCACGAGAACGGAAACTAAAACCAACGTGCATTTACACTCCAAACCTCAAATTATAGTAACATTATTTACAGAGAAATATTTTTAAAACGAATTTTAAAGATATAAGATATATAATGCATTGCAAAATAGAATTAATAAATCCAGAAAACATATTCTATAACATACGTTGCGACAATCAGCATACAGATAAAAGCCGAAAATAATATTGAATAAAGGGAAATGTTTTTATAACGTATTGGAAACATAATATATACTGCATTGCAAACACAGTTCAATAAATCCAGCAACTTTATTCCGTAACGTACGTTACAAGGACTGCCTCGGACTAGTTCAGTCTTGATATCGTATTTGAGATATTGCCCTGACATGTCGCGCTGCAATTTGGACTCGGGGAAAATACCCACTGATCATGTTAACCGACGCGTGAATATAAATTTATTGGTCAAGGGAGCCGTGCGCTGTCCACCATTATATTACAGTGTGTCCGGCATCGTGCTTAGAGTTCTGAAAAATCGACCGGCAGCATGGAACAACACTAAATTACTGCCAATCGGATTTCTTCTCATTTTCAGATTTATCGAGACCGCGTCCTACCAGTGACCCTTCATTTGCATATGAATATGAAAGCCAGATAATTGACATAAAGCATTGACGTCATATCTTTTATCCATATTTGGTAGTATTCATTAAAAACCTTCCTGACATTGATTGCCAATATTTAATTACAGTTTCTGATTGAAGTATCCGGGGTATCTTTGAGAGACGACATAGCCAGGTGATTCATATATCTGTTAAATTCACAACACGCCAACCCTGCTAGCAATAACTGACATAAAAACACAGCCCGCATAAAATATTACAAAACTGTGGTTTCTAAATCAAAGGTAAACACTACGTATGTTTCCATGGTAACGAGGAATTCACTCAGCATTTGTTTGTATTCCGTGGGAATAGACCCAGTGTAAACTGACAGAAATATTATAGCAGGGTTTTACAAAATATTTACTACCGTAGGGCGATGAATGTTTTCAGAGATGTGTTAAAACAAGACTCCATCTTATACTCATTTTGATAAAAATCTTTCAAAGCTCGATTCCCGCGCTGAAAACAAATACCAACTCTCCTTGACGGGTACGAATACACGTTTCGTGGCCCAATAAAAACATAATATTTAATGCATATGTATCCTCCATCCTCAAATTTCAGCACCAAATAAGGTCAAGAACTTAGCAGGACTGAAGCCCGTACTGTATCTTCTCGGCGAACCTACGGTCGCTTGGATCACCCAAGACACACGGAGTTGTCGCCCCTGGTCATTTACAGGCATATTATCGTCTCTTGTTTCTACATTTGTTCTAGGATTGCTTTTACACTGCAGCTAATCCCCGCGTCGGCCAGCCGCTGTTAATTGTCTTCAGCAGATGTATATCACATGTGTGAAATCGATAACATGCACTCTGGACTTCCAGGAATATCAAACAAATAACCGAGCTTATCTGCGTCATAAAATTGTAAAACAAATAATTTGTCATAAAACCTTAAATAAGTTTAATGGACTGATACTGATAACGGGACATATGTATACACACCCTTTTATACCATATATATGGGCGAATACTCAGACAGAAATAGGTTTTTACCATTACATGGGGAAACACGAGTGATGATGCTTATTTTGAAATATAGTATTCAAATAAATAACTGTAAAAAAAACCACACCATACAATAGGGATACAGGGATACAGGGATAACAGTTAGAAACAGATCTTGAGAGGTCGCATAGTATGCACATTGCCAATTGGATAAATACTGGACAGATGGCATAGTTAGTGGCATAACACACTATATAGTCTGGTTGCATACAAGTTGAATAACATGGTACCAATGAAATATTATGGTGGTTATCAGCTGGTCATATACAGTTGAATTAAAATACTGCTCGTATAGTTGGACGACACAGAAGCTGGGGCTACAATACTGGATGTATAGGTGAATAAAACACTAACATGGTATACCCGGTACACTATAGGATCGTCGTATAGTTAGATAAAACACTATGTACTGGTCAAATAGTTTATTCCATAACACATTACTGAACAGGTCGCATTACTGGATAAAATACTAGAGTGACCTTTTTATTGGATACAACTTGCTGTAGGCCGTTTATTTGTTTTTTTAAATTGGGGTTTAGAACCGCTTTCAAGATTCTTTCACTTATATCACAGCTTGAATACTAATATATATATATATATATAGGTTGGCCTCATAGTTAGATAGAAGACTATAGCTGGTCGTATAGTAAGATAAAACACTAGGTTAGTCGCATCAAGTGTGAACATCATCGGGTCACGACACCAAGTTTAGTTCGATACATGTTTGATTTTAAAACATATTATATCCATGACAACACTGACAAGAACACGAATTTAAAGTAATTTATGACCATTATTAGGTCAACCCAATGCTCGGGGCACGTTAACTGCCATTTAGTGATCATAAAATTCGAGTGAAATTTATTCTTCACTAGAGGCCATAAACGTTATACACCCCGGTGAAATTCCATTAGCATAATTCATAACGCGCCGCCAGTACACAATACAGAAATGATTCCCGGGTGAACTTAACTTGCGTAATGGGCAGCAAGGACAGAGGTCCGTCCCTGTGTTACGTAATTCCATTATCGATCAGAGTATCAATACCGCGGTATTCATAGAGAATACCATGAGCCACTCATACCCGGGACGAGAAATCAATATTTATTATAATGCCTATTAATGTCTATAACATAACAATAAAATGAAATATATATGAAGCAAAAGTCCCCTGACCACAGTCACGATTACTTGCAAATGCCGAGGTGTGAACCAGGGCGTGACATTCCTGTGGTATTGTGGATTTAAATGGAGAAGATCATGTGTCACGTCAGGGTCCATTGTCTGGGGTCACGTGACTACAGGACACAGACAGTAGGACGAGGAAATTCCAATGATAAGGACAAACTGGTCGGATTTGATCTGGGTTGGATTTCACACATGCAAAGTTCCCCGATGCTGCACCCCGAGTTTTAGACATTCACCCAGATGAGTAAACCTGGTATATGGGTCTCAGTATACTAGTATACAATACTCAGTGGACAGTGAGTAAATCCACCCATCTACCCCACCCCCAGGTCTC
Organism: Lepetodrilus schrolli; assembly: GCA_032361225.1. Taxonomy (NCBI): domain Eukaryota; kingdom Metazoa; phylum Mollusca; class Gastropoda; order Lepetellida; family Lepetodrilidae; genus Lepetodrilus; species Lepetodrilus schrolli. The sequence continues at coordinate 327 of JAUTBT010032579.1, read as the reverse complement.
ACCCACCCCCGCCCCTGTCCTTCCGTTACTAAAGATGATTATCTATCACTTTTAGTTTATGTAATTTCTTATATTATAAAATTCAACTTCATAAACATTTTAAGCTATCATCATCTCTAATCGGAACAACTTCCCGACTTTATCTCGATCGGTCGCTCTGTCGGTCCGAATGCACCATCACGTGTAACATTTGTCATATATAATATATTAAGGCCAAAATCGCAAAAACGGGACAAAATTTACAAAAAAGACGAACAAAAGTTGCTTATGCATAAGAGGCACCTTTTGTTCGTTTTAGATTGTTAATTTAGGCCTTTAACAAAAAGT
>JAUTBT010032568.1:0-18547 GCA_032361225.1 Lepetodrilus schrolli | reverse complement strand
TAATATTTCAGGGCTATATGATATGTATTATTTCAGGGCTATATGATATGTAATATTTCAGGGCTATATGATATGTATTATTTCAGGGCTATATGATATGTAATATTTCAGGGCTATATGATATGTAATATTTCAGGGCTATGTGATATGTAATATTTCAGGGCTATATGATATGTAATATTTCAGGGCTATATGATATGTAATATTTCAGGGCTATATGATATGATATGTAATATTTCAGGGCTATATGATATGTATTATTTCTGTATTCTGATGGGTATTATTTTCATTGATCATACTAATGACATCCTAGTATCGTGATAATACAATATTCTCCATCACCAGCACCACTATTTAGCTCAAGATTCCTCTAGCCTTCCCTGCTGACCATGGGAGACATTTTATATAGGTATAGTCAGGGGCCACATATAAAATGTCTCTTATGGTCAGCAATTAAGGCTTGAGGAATCTTGAGCTACACTGTATTGAACTGCATACTGCATAGACGTACAGGTATATTCTAAGGTCAACAGTATATTTGAAGGAATGTTTATAATCCTATTTAAATAATGAGGAGATGAAACACTTTCTTAAAAATATTTTGTGACGGGCTTTTGCCAGACGACACAATGGTAGCATGTCGGACTGCAACCCAAAATATTCTGAGTTCAAACAAATGTCTTAAGCACTCTTGGATATTGGCACTATTCAAATATGACTTAATTTTATTATTTGACATGCTTCAAAGATTGAGAGTCTTAAGATGTACAATTTCCACAAATTTTTCAGTTTCATTATTTCAGCTGAAGCAACAATTTTTCAGGCATATACCTACCTCTCAATATGAATTTTCTCCTTCCTTCCTCTTACACTGTAATGTCTGTATAAACAAGAATTGGACATCTGGCACCTCGTAACAATTAAAGCCAATAAATTTCAAGACAAATAATCATAGCACTTATTTTAAATAAAAAATACACAACAATATATTTTTGTATAATTTTAACCATTTTTTTAACCATAAAAGTAATGTTTATTATTCACCATTTCAGATGTATTTGCTGGTGACCGCTACTCCGGGTGTAAGCCCGGTCCGAAACTGATCGTCCACTACACAGGCCTCGTCCAGCCCCCGAGAGAGGTGTGGTGTGAACAGGTGACCGGTCACTCTGCACTCATCGTCTGGAACACAGGTAGGAACATACATGTCTGTTATCATTACTGTAATTGCCTTAATAATTAAAACCCTCTAATATTTTGAACACCTAAATTAATCGCCAAAAATACATATTTATCCAACCCTAAAACTACGAACATGACCAATTTTTTTTAAATTGTAATTTTCTAATTATTCGAACACAATCATATTTTTTTTAAACAATTTTTAAAATAATTTTTAAAATGTAATCCTTCATTTATTTACCATTTCGTTTACAACCATATTTTGTACTTTAATTTGGTTATCCCTAAGTATTTGAACACAGATCATTTTATATTTTCGTATTTTTCTAATAATTCGAACAGCTACAAATTTAATTATTTTCTCCTGTTCAAATTATTAGAGGAATTATGTTATTGTTCATATTTAATATATAGGGCTATATTTGTAATAATCCATGCTTTCAGGCATGAAATGCCACGTAAACCCATCGAAATAAACCTGTTGGTGATAAACAATGGATTGTTTACAAATGGCTGGATTCCCCTTTATGTTAGTCATTTGGTTAGAAGAGTATGCTGTGATTGGTCCTCGGTCAGATGGTTGAGAGGTCAAATGCTCATTTGCTCACCTAGCAGACTTCCCGGAAAATGAGATGATTTATTGATAACAGATCATTTGGAAGGAAATCAATCACTGTACATTGTGTAGGATCGTCAGTTCTTTAGGTTTATACAATATGAATTTTGTGTTTGAGTCACTTTAATCTTTCTTTCTTCTCTTTGTCATTTATGGGTGGAAGATTTGCGCTGTGACGGAAAACAATAATTCACACTCTTTCTTCTTGCCCCATCTTTTCTTTCCCTTATCTTGGAGCGGTTTTCATTTAAGTTGTAATAACTTGTAACCTATCTATTTCATATGTTTAAACTAAACATGCATGATGTGATGTGATATTAGTACTATGCCCCTCTGTTATATGGTACCCGTGGGGCACTTCGCGGCTTCATCTGTGTCAGCTTATTAATAAATATGCTCATTCAAGCTGGACTGGCTTTTACACCAATGCCTTTGTATTTACTGCAATAAAATCATGTATACTCCCAAGTTACAGCTAAAACATCAATGTACTGGGAACTTTCCAAAGGAAGCTCAAAGCAATCAAACAGGGTTTAAAGAGAGTATATACAACACCCTTGATCACTCTTGGATATTGAAGTTATACAAATATGAACTTTATTATTATTTATATATGATGTAGTGTGATAATCATCATGTGTAGCACACATACTATTCCACTCTGCTATATAGTACCCGTGGGGCACTTCACAACTTGATATGTGGGAGGTGTGTCAGCGTATGCCGATGTTGGTTGGTTCTGTTAATGACCTTAGCAGAAATGTAAAATATAAAACAAAAAATTAAATAACATTGTACTGATCTTTGTGTAACAAAGGTAAAATGTGTTACATAAACAGAAACTAACAGCTAAAATCAGTGTAAAATCAAGATCTATTACCATGGCCTGGTGTGATTAATACATGACAATACGTGACCACTCTCAATAGTTAATCAAGCATTTCTCTTTTTAACCCATTTCATCATCCGTAATTTCCACTGCTATAAGCGTACAGAGCACCAAAAATGGTGCATAGGGAGCTATATAAATACATATATTATTATTATTATTACTATTATCATCATCATTATTAATATTACTTTGAATAGAAATGATCAATTATAGTCACTGAAGCAAGGAATCCCTCTTCTGTCCATGAGTTATGTCATGGACATAGAATAAAGAGCATAACTTTTTACAGGTATCATTTTCTATTTCTCTTCAAACATTAGCTGAACAATACTTACATTATTGTATGTAGTACATGTTTTATTGTTCCCATTTCTCATTTGTAAGCAATATCTACAAAGGTAGGCCTCCATAAATCAACATGCATTCAATATCTGGTGTTTGTGTTACAACCATCAACTCAATTTTCCACCACCACCAATTTGTTTGTAATAGAGATTCCAGTTGCACAGATCTTATTACATGTCCCAGTTATACATATATTTCATGAATGATTGAACTTGGGAATAAATACCCCCAAAGGTTCACTCGTCGTAATTGAGGTTGAAGTTGGAAAGATTGCCTCCCTTTGAATAGCTTTGATTGGATATGCTCGGTTGCGTCTGTTGATTAGTATTTGCTGTCATAGTCTGACATAAAGTCACATTGTACATTGTGTATTACCATAGAGTCATATTATACAGTATGTGTATTACCATAGAATTGGGCGGGTGGTAGCGCAATGGTTAGAAGCATCAATGTTCGCGAAAGTTATCTTACTGACGCAATATTAATATGATGAACTGTCTGTACCGTGGCAATGCAGTTATTCATCCTTGGTCTGTCAGTACCAGCTGGTGCTTGCAGGTTTACTGCAACATTCAGTGCATCAGATGTTGTGGGTTTCTTCCTGCCCTAAACTGACAAACACTGAAATGAGTGAAAGAATCTTCAAAGCGGCTCTAAACCCCAATTTAAAACCTAGAGTCATACTGTGCAGTATTTGTATTAACATAGTCATACTGTGCAGTATTTGTATTAACATAGTCATACTGTGCAGTATGAATCATGTTCTACTTGTTACTTTATCTACATTTTATACCAAAAAAATCCACATTTTATCCACACACAAAATCCACAGACATGAAGTAAAATTAAATGCGCTTTCATGAGTTTATATAACACTATAACAGAATATAACCCTGACTAAATCACATTATAACTTATGTCAACAGACATCGATCAGATCAACAGCGTTTAAACATACCTGAATCAGATATTTGTATTGACAAACCTATGTCACTTACCCATGTTACCTACTACAAACATATCACGTATTAATCATTGTACTCATGACTACAAAGGTTAGGCGAAACCAACATATTCAATCTACAAGAACTAAATCAGATCTTGATGTAGTAGATTTATTTGTCCTAGGATCGATTTATTTGCACTAGACGTGGCTTTGGGCCTTCAGCCCCCAGAACCCAGGCTTGTTTTCTGCTGAAATCACAAATGCCTGGGATAAATAGAGATCATTACCCGTGTCGTTAGATATTGTAGATATCCTGCATTTGGGATATAATAAACATTGTATTATTCCAACCCTAAATTACTACTCGTCATAGGTCTCATTACTTGATAAATCACTGATAAATTCCTCCTTTATCTAAGAAGCCATATCACCTGTCACTTATCAAGCTGTATGTATACCTGGGCATGGATATGAGATAATATACACAATTCCCGTAACCTGGCTAAGTAGAGAGTGGGTGTAGTGTGTAAGACTACCAGTGAAGAGTGTCTTGTATTGCCTAGCAAGATATGCACACATAAAACCAATACATTGTCTTTATATTGTCATATGGACATTGGGTGTGAATGCACAATCTCCACACTCCTCCTTCACACCACCACCATGGAACCATTTATCCCTTAACCTCTTCAACGGGACGGATTTTCCACCAGACATCCTGCATAGAAATCTTGCCTTGTAAGTAATTTTGTCAGCATGAAAGGAAAGTGACATGCTCGTCGATTCTTAGCCAGGTGCATTCAATTGAAGAAATGGCCTTCCTTTGATAGTGTGCCACATGACTGTGCCTAGACTGCCACCGGTTACAGTAGCACTGTCTTGGTTACGGGGCTGCCACAATGTGTTTAGCTTGTGTTCAGCTCGGCGCTGGTAAATCTCTGGTGGGAGGAAACTGGTGGTATTGAGGAAACGGTTTTTCACCTATTAATCTGGATTTACTGTGTTGGAAATAACGCGGATCAGGTATTATATATATATACAACGGTTGTTGTTTACAGTGTGTGTAAACATGTGTGTTCGGGTTGTATCAATATTAATAGTATTGGAGCGTAGCATTATGTTAATATGCGTAGCTTGTTGTACCGTGATAACATTTTGCTATTTAGTGTGTCTATAACGTGTGTCTATAAAATTACCCATGTTACTACAATCTCGGTGTTTGGGCTGTGGCATTAATAGGGAGACTAGAATTTTATTTGGACCTGTCAAACCCCATTCTCCCCCACCCCCCAAACACACACACACACACACACACACACACGATACAACTAATAATAATTAATGATAATAATTATAATAATAGTAATAATAAAAATAATTTATTAATTTAATTTATGTGACTGTGGCCATACTTGAATATCATATTTTTGGGGCAACCATTGCATGTATGATTCAGAAATTTTACATTAAAGGAAACCCTATTTATGTTTTTCGGATACTTCCTGAGTATGCTTGCCTGGCTAGTAAGCCAGCATTTAAATCTGTACATGCCAGTAATCATGTGAAATTAGCTGCACTCCATTGAACTATATACATTCATCATGCACCAGATGGCAGAGATATGTTCAACTCTTGTATCATTAAGTGTTTAGGTTTTGTTCAAATGTATAAATATTGGTCATTAAGCCAAGTATTGAGAGCCATAATGCAAGGAATACAAGAGTATCGAGTTTCAGATATGGGTCGTGGTAAATGAGTCAATTATTCCTTTAGATTTGGAACCATTACTCACATTAGGAATGCTATAGTAACGTAATATGTAATGATACATGCCAACCTTCTAGACTCCCACAAAGCCTAATTTTTAGTAGTAGTAGTAGCAGTAGTTTTAGTAGTAGTATTCAAAATATTATAATTATGCTGGTGGTAGCGCAATGGTAGAATGGTGGCCATGGGGTTAAATCCCATCCCGAGGGCCCATCATCAATGTTCACAAAAGTTACCTTTTCAATGTTATAATAATAGGATGCAATGTCTGTACCGTGGCAATGCAGTTATCATATTATTATTATTATTATTATTATTATTGTTATTCATTAATTTAACTAGCATTCTTTCATCTTAATTGATCTGAATCACTGTTCCGTATGGCTTCTCCAGTTGCCTCCAGCCAGATATAGGTTAATTCTAAATACTTTCTATTTAATAAATATTCTAGGTTTAAATAAAAACATAAAAATAATTTGTACATATTGTGCAAAATGTCAACTGATAGTTCACTGATAGCTTCCGGCACCCAGACATCCAAGTATTATCTCCCAGGCAGCCAAGTGCGGTCTCCTTGGCAACTAAGTACGAATCATATTTATGACAGAGCTCAGAGCGTTTACCTGTCGAGTTCGGATCAGATCGAACCTGAAGAGGACAAATCAGGCAACCTTCCCTAATCTCTGCTCTCAGTAGTTATACGGCGTGGTCATCAGTGATAGAAAGTCTGTGATAACAGCAGTCTCTGGTCAGAATCTACTGTCTACTTGTATACAGTATATCACTAGTGTCCTGTCAATAGAGCATATATCTGCTGTTGAGAGGTCGAGTTCATATATTAACTGCTATCAATGTTAGAAGTACATGTATATGGGGGTTATATAGTGCTTCATATTACACCTGACCTTGAGGTCACAAAAGATTTTGAGGACGATTTCATGAGCATGAAGTCAGAGATGTTTTCAAATATAATTGCATTGTTTTCTGAGACGAAAATACTAGTACATTTCTGGGGGGTTTGGGGGTCAATTTTATTGCTATTATCAGTCGGGTGTATCTTGACATTTTTCATTTTGGATTACCAGGTAGTTAAAAAGATTTTTTTAAATTTTTTTATATAATATATATATTTTTAATAATGCATATCTCCAGATTACTGCAATAGTCCTTTACAATTGTAATGGTAAAACATCGTCCCAACTAATATCCACTATTTCGTGACTTTTGACACTTTCTTTACCATTTTGATCACATGTTGCTTAAAGATTCCTACTTCGTCGTTAAACAACAAATCACTGACTCAATTAACAATTTATGATGAATTAATAAAAAATACATTGAAAATTATATTTATGTCATAATTAGAGTGATGTTTGCTCATATTTTTTTTCCTGCCAAATTGCACAAATTTCTAAAAAATAAATTGAAAATTATTTGTATGTCATAATTAGAGTGAAGTTTGCTCATATTTTTTTTCCTGCCAAATTGCACAAATTTCTCCGGTTTCGTCAATAGATCGCAACCAAGGAATACAATCCCATTGATTTCTCATTACCTGCTATGCTATCATTCAGAAGAGTCGTACCGATTGCAATTTCTTATCCACGGCACCAAGCATTCTCTAGAGGATTACGTGGTAATCTCCCTGTCGTGGTTTATTGTGCAGGTTACAGCACTGCCAGGAAACTCTTGATGTATTGCTCTGTATTAGTATCTGATGAACAATTGGCTGATCACTGAGAACACACCCAATTGATAAATGACAGGATATTTGTAATGACTGCGACAGTGGAGAGATTGCGTCCCTGGAAAAGACTTGTCGATATAAGCAGGCGTGGCAATTTTCTGCAGATCCACAGAAATTTGCTGATGTATTTGTCCAGGGGGTCGATTTATTTGCACTGGACGTAGCTTGTTTTCCACTGAAATCACAATTGCCTGTTGCTATGCCTGTGAATAGATATTGAGGTGGGACGTAGTGCAATGGTAGGATGTTGGACTAGAGCCAAAGGCCCTGTGTTCAAATCCCATCTCAGGATGCACTGTCTGTACCGTGGTAATGCATCCTTGGTCTGTCAGTACCAGCTGGTGCTTGCAGGTTTACTGCAACATTCAGCACTACATATGTTGCAGGTTTTCTCCTGCCATAAACTGACAAGCCATGATATATGTGAAAGAATCTTGAAAGTGGCTCAAAACCCCATTTAAAAAAGAATAATAATAAAAAATAAAAAATTGACAATATATTGTTAACCTTGTGTTTTTTCAGAGTTTGAAGGCAAGTCTCACTTTGTACGACCGGACAGTTTCCAAGTAACATGGTGGCCTGGCGACCGACCCGAGGAGGACATCAATAGCGACAGCACGCCAGGTAACTGACATCAAATGTTACCGAGGGATGTTCATATCATAGGGAATATGAGATTCAAATTCAATCCATTTAATTCAATAATGTGCATTGGAACTTTTATGTTCAATTTTAACCTAAAATTCTTCAAATTCTTCATATTTCAAAATAATTAATTTTAAAGTAAAATTAACTTATAAAACATTTAATTCATTAAGGTACATTGGAAATTTTAACTAAAGATTGTTGAAATTTCAAAGTTTTCGATCAAACTTCAACCGTTTCATTTTTCAAAGTAATTTATTATTAATTGACTGGAATGTTCTCAAAATGGATTTTCATAATATGTTGATGTTTCAGATGATCACTTGTTGATTACAAACCTACGACCATGTACAGCCTACACTGTGGTGGTAGAAGCCAGAAAAATGGAGAAATACACTGATATTGATGAAGGAAGTTGTAAGTCTTCAAAATATTTTTAATAAATGGTTCTGGTTTTGGGATATTTTGTGTAGTTGAATGTTATATGTAATAAAATTAATTTGACTGTTGTTATAAAATATAAAATAAACAAGAATATTTAACCTTCTTGACACCAGAAAAAATATATGGGTGAAATATTCAAATCAAATGTACATCCTTTCAGGTAAAAATATGTTTGATCATGAAATATGTCAACAAACTGTGATTATATGCCTTTAAGAACTCTTGTTAATTAACATCTTCAGACACTAATGAGACACCGGATGGCTTGAATGCGTTCATCCTGACCTCTAAGTCTGATCAGTTGTCCGTGAAGACTGCTTCCCCACCTGATGCCCCACGGAACCTGGGGGTCATCGCCACCACCTGCAATGCCTTGAAAGTGGCCTGGGACCTCCCCTTGGAGCATGGAGTGGAGGTCATAGGTCAGAAAACTATATAACCTCAGCAAAATAAATTAAGGGCCAGCATATATTTTTAGGGGAAGAATTCGTCCAAATTTCTGAATTTTTCTTGGAATATTTAGTAGAGGTTATAGCTCAGAAAAATATATCCGCAACAAAATAAATTAAGGGCCAGCACATATGGGGGAGGGGGAATTGGGAGTTTATTGCCAAATTTCAGAACTTGGAGTAGAGTAGAGGTCATAGGTCATTGATTAGAAAACTATAGATCCATATATGGTCATGTTCTTTTAACAATGTTCAATTTTTTTTCTGAATTATTAAATAAATGGGTAATTTTCTCATATAATGTGATTACATGTAGATAGTGTCGTAGGCGAGAGAGCTGTGTATCCATGTATGATCATAATTATTTTGAAAATTATTACAAATTTTCAATAATTATTGAATAAATGTGTAATCATTGATATATATTTTGATGACATATACACCTATAAAATATGTATATTGTTCCATTTTTATAATTGATATTTAACAGTCTGCAACCTCAAGGAAGGCATCTATCAAGGTTAAGAATGCACATATATTTGCCATAGACGTTGGTTTTTTAAATTATCATTTATTTTTTAATGCAACTCGGTGTGTGCGAGTGTGTGTATATTTTTTTCTTGCGTGTCATTTGTCACATACAGTGAACCCCCGACATAACGCCCTTCATTACATCGCGGATTTGGTTAAACCGCACAGTCAACCGTGGACCCCATTTTTAGTCTAAAATATTGGGCTGGCTGATGTGTGTGATAAAAAAAAATGGGACTAGATGAAATAAATTTTTATCTGAAAATCGCTGCATAAGTAAAACTACAAGAGATTTATTTTTCATAGCACAAACAATCAATGTGAAAACGCCATGCAATAAAGATGTACTGAAGTTTACTATAGGTATTACATACATGTCAATCTAAAGAATATCACTTAGATACGGCGATCAGCGTCTATCGGCAGTAACAACTGTAACACTTGGCCAAACATGGCCGGGTAGTGATACGTATCAGTGATACTGCTTCATGATCTCTCCATATAACGCAGGGGTACTTCGTGGACCCCTAAAGTAGCAGCTCATATATTTCGTCGCAAATGGGTGAAAGATTCCCGCAGCGACGTTAAACTCCATAATCACTCAATAGCTCATTTATTTACACAATTCTCATCGGAATAATAGCTCTCCAGATATAACAATTTTTGTTATTCACATATCGAACATAAAATAAAGTTTCTTCTTCTTATTCCACCAATCAGGTATGCGGGTTGAGTGCGTGTCGCTGAACAGTAGCGACCCGCACCACGTCACTGTGGATACCATGCCTGATGCCAGATCGGCCATCGTAGACCATCTCCGAGAAAAAACGGACTATCTCATCCGAGTAATTGCGGTCACTGACGAATACTTTGACCGTCTGCCAGACAAGCACAAATACAAAAAGCAGCACATGATCCCCCGAGAAACCATGATATCCCCTGACGATTCCGTCTGGCTTCCAAACTCCAGCATCCTGGCGAAAACCGCCGGAACCGAGGCACCGACAAACATCAAGATTGTCCAGGCCTCCACAACCTCCGTGAACCTCAGCTGGACCCCGCCGTTGGTGTACGGGTCCAACAAGCTCCAGGGCCAGATCGTGCGGTGGGCGGACATCAAGAAGGGCAGGCTGAAGGACGAGGACCTGGTCGTGGCCAGTCACGTGAACCTCCTGGGCACCGAGGACGCCCTGACCATCGAGGACCTGGCTCCAGGAGCTCAGTACCGGATCGTCATCGAAGCCGTGGTCAGCATCAAGACTTCCTTGGAGCCCGACAAGTGGGACTCCGGCATCGAGAAGTACCGGAGGACCGCGCACGTGATGTCGCGGGCGCTGATGGCGCGGACCAGGGCGCCGATAGACCCGCCGCGGCTCCTCGTGGTGTCGTACACGCAGAACACCGCAAACCTCTACTGGGAGAAGCCGCCTCTGATGTCTGTGGTCGGGAAGGACGAGGACGGGAAGCCCATGTACTTGAGGAGGTACCTGGAGGGATACAAGCTGGAGATCAACGGCAAGCTGCAATGCTGTCTGGGGCCCGCTGCCCAGAGCTGTACCCTGACCAAGTGCAAGCCAGGCAAGATGTACACAGTGGTCCTGGTGGCCTTGACCTGTACCGACGAGGCCAAGAAGGAACGGAAACAAAGAGTGAGTATTGGAGCAGGACAAAGGTCCCTAAGTTTGTTGTTTGGTTGTATTTTATGAGACAAAACCATTATGTGCCTGCTCAAAATGGCCTATTATGCAAAATTACATAGAGAAATTATGTTACTATTTCAAATGGTTTCCAACATAAAATGGCTTAAAATGGCCCACTTCAAAAATACATGGACAAATATAGATGTTGTGCCGAAACTAATATGTATGTAGATTAATATAAATCTACTAAACTGACAAGCCATGATATAAGTGAAAGAATCTTGAAAGTGTCCCTACGCCCAAATTCAAAAAGAAAAAGAAACAGTCATATTTGTCTGGATCAAAAATCACCCTTATGCAAGCCTGCTGACATTATGATGACATTACTTGCCTTATGGATATTTGAAAGGATAGTTCAACAATCACTTTATGCATTACGTCATTTAGGCCTCATTGCTAGTGCTCTACTGTTGCAGTACAAAGGCTTCTTCAAGAACACCAATGCTCAGGATCTGGACTACGCCACCATCTTGGATGATGCAGACAATCTGGATGACTCTCCTTCAGACTCCGTAGAAATCACTCTTCCCAGGAACCAAGAAGGTCAGAATGGAAGGATTATATATTTTGTTTTGTTTTGTTTTTGTTTTTGTTTTGTTTGTTTTTTTAGATTTATTTATTTTATTTCGTTTTTTTTAGTTTTGTTTTGTTTTTTTGTTTAGTTTAGTTTGTTTTTCTTCTACTTTTAGCATTACATAGCTATAAATCTTTGTTTTTATTTTATTTTATTTTAGAATTTTGGGAACATTATTTGATCCTTTTAAAAGGAAATTCAACTTTATCAAGAGTGTTAATTATATATACTCGGTAGTCATTTGTTATATTTGTCCATTTACCAATGTCCTTATATATGTCCTTTTGGTCTAGCCTCTTCGGCAATGTGTTTCATGCTTGTTTTTAAATTGCTGTTTAACTACTAAACATTGTAGTCGTGTATACGTGAAATAATTTATAATAAGCAATAAATAATCAACTGATCAATATAATGATTTTAATAAATTACGATTGCAGGATTTATTTCCACATTGACGGCAGAGTTCCAACATCAGTCGGAGCGGGACAATAAAACATTCGGCGACGTGCACTTGTCGTGGACGATACAGGGGCAGATAACTCCCCTGAAGCAGTTCAACATCGTCTGGTACTGCGAAGACAGAGTCATCCAGACGAAATATGTGCAACCCACGCAGATGGAGTGTACGATCCCTATCACCAAGATCAAGTACGTTCCCAGTTTAATATACTCAACAAAATTAATTAAGGGCCAGTAGCCCTTTTGGACATATAAATTTAGCTTTATATTATTTAAATAACGAATAATTTCCAAACATCTGTAGACTCCTGATATTCTTAAAGATCTTGTAAACGCAGTGGAAGATGAATTGCACCTGATTCCTCAAGCAGAGTTCCAAAATTTGAAAGAAAGCATCCTCACAAAATATTTGCTGGCCCTTAATTTATTTTGTTGAGTATATTAGCTTAATATATCATTAGGACCCCATCTTGTACAATGGTTTAAATTTTTCTAGTGTTTTCATATAGTCTAACATATAACATAGTTTTTTTATATGTTTATTCCCTCATTGTAGCAACAAGAGCAAGCAGTATGTGTGGATTTATTGCATTATAAATACACATTATTATTATTATTATTATTATCGTTATTTCATGTATTTGTCACAGAGCTACGTACCACATCACAGTGGAGCCTGTGTACTTCACTGATGCCCTTCCTCAGACAGCGCAATGCGTCCAAATCATGATCCCAGGACCACCTGACGCCCCTGAAATCTTCCTTAGAATAGTTGACCCAGAGGAGTTCATCATTGAATGGGGGGAGCCCAAGTTGTATGGAGGGGTCAAAGTTAAGGGTTATCAGGTTTGTTGTAATTAATTCTTTCTTTGAATTAACCATTTCATATAATTTTTATATCAATATTCCATCTATAAATCAATCATTATGATTATTAGAAATTATGAAATATATTAATAGATGGAATGAACAAGGATAAAATTATTATTATGCCAATTCTATCGTTGAGGGATATTTTATGTTGACCATTACTTTGGCTATTGTTTTAAATCATATTTATTATTAAATATTTTCAAGCAATGCATTAAAATTTGATCTTTTCAACTTTTCCAGGTTTATATGAATGACAAGAAAGCAGGAAATGAACTTAGTTGCAGTCATAGAAAAGCAGTCATTCCTTGTAGGCCAAATAGGTTTGTATAATTCTTTAATTAAGTCTGAATCAATCTATTAAAGTTATCTATTAAATTTTTTAACTAAGCTTTTCAGCATGTTTATCATCATAAATTGATGAAATATTTCCACAGCGATGTTAAACTCACTCAGTTACTGAAATGTATTAAAGGCATACAATCATGGGTTGTTGACATATTTCATGGTCAAACATATTTTACCTGAAAGTATGTATAGTTGATTTGTATCCACAAATATATTGGATAACAAGCTATATTTTCTGTATGTCCCACTGGTTTTCAATATTTTCATATACTTTTCATATTGCGAGATAAAAAAATTAAATATAGAAATAAAATATGAATTAATGTTGTATAAGTATACTTATGATGTGATAATCATTTTGTGTTCGTGACATTCAGAACATACAAGATCAACCTAGTTGCCCTCAGCTCTCACTCGGAACACATGGACTCGCCCAAGTCTAACTCTCTATTGGTCAGCACATCCACATCTTCCCCGCGCCCCGGTGACAGCAGCCTCAGTCTGGAGGACTGGTCATCGGACGACCATGAGATCCCGCTGAAGGTCACGAGGGTCTCGGAGAACGCACTCCACCTGGACTGGAGCGGATTCCTGGACACGGAAGGAATCACCTTCTACAAGATACAGTGGAGCAGTGTGGCCCAGCCTGCTGTAAGTCTGATTTCAATGGAGCGAGCTTAAATTTCTTTTCCTGCCATCTTAATTTAACTTTCTCGCCATCTTAACCTTCATTACCGTCCTATTCTTTTTGTTGTTTTTACCTTCCTCCCATCTTAACCTTCCTAATATTTTAACCATCCTACCATCTTTGAATTTCTCTTGCCATGTTAGCCTTCTCCTACCATCTTAACTTTCTTCCTACCATCTTAACTTTCTACCATCTTAACTTTCTTCCTACCATCTTAACTTTCTTCCTACCATCTTAAACTTCTTACTGCCAGCTTAACCTAACCTTTTTTCAGTCATCTTAGTTTAACATTTTTACAGCCATCTCTGCTGGAGGTAGCTGTTGACCTGTCATTGTGATTAATCCAACAGATGTAGGGTTAAAAGAATATGCTTTCCTCTGTACTAGATTTAAAGAATGCACAACTTCAAAAGAAGATTAAACTTAATAAATGAGTGGGTAACCATGATCTCTAATAACAAGGTGTCATCAAATTTCACAGGGAAATCTATTCACCAAATATTATTTCCAGCAACTCGAGCTTGGGGCCATTTTTTCACCAAATATTACTTCCAGCAACTCGAGCTTGGGGACATTTTTTCACCAAATATTATTTCCAGCAACTCGAGCTTGGGGACATTTTTTCACCAAATATTACTTCCAGCAACTCGAGCTTGGGGACATTTTTTCACCAAATATTGTTTTCCTGTTTCAGCAACGTGAGGTCAGGCTGTCGGAGAAAGACACCAACTGTGTGATCAACAAGTGCCTACCGGGTACCACCCACTTTGTGCGTCTCGTGGCGTTCAACGACGATGGCCAGATCATGGACAAGTCCAAGCAGCTGACCGTCCAGACGTCTGCACCGCCAGATGCCCCTGTGTTGTCCATCAGGTGGGCGTGGCTAAAATAACTGATGGGGCGGGTGGTAGCGCAATTGTAGAACATTTGGACTTCGGAGCCAAAGGCCCCAATTTCAAATCCCATCCCGGCTTCAGTGTTCGCGAAAGTTCTGATGCGATATTGATAGGATGTGCTCTCTGTAGTGCAGATATCATTCTTGGTCTGTCAGTACCGGCTGGTGTTCGCAGGTTTACTGCAACATTCAGCACTATGGATGTTGTGGGTTTCCTCCTGCCCTAAACTGACAAGCTGTGATATAAGTGAAAGAATCTTGAAAGTGGCTCTAAACCCCATTTAAAAAATATTTTTAAAATAAATAAATTTGACAATATATTGTTAGCCTTGTGTTGTTTCAATTCAAAAAATGTTTAATGGCCGGTGAACTCTTAATGTCAGGATAGTTGCTTACATTACTGAAAGTCAGTTTAGATAATAATTTCTTCCGTATTATTTCTTCCGTATTATTTCCAGGGTGTGTAACTTCCAGTACATCGCCATCCAGGAGGACCTCATTGTTCAATATAGATTCAGCATCAAGAATTTTAATGGTATCGTCAATAAAAATAAAATAAAATAATATTTTAAAATATTAATAATAATTTCTTCTGTATTATTTCCAGAGCGTGCAACTTCCGCTACATAGCCATCCAGTGGGACAAGCCCAGCACGTACGGTGATGCCCTGGTCACAGGCTACAAGGTGTATGTCAATGGCATCGTGGAGGCCATCTTGAATGCCGACCAGCTCAGCTTCACATTCACCCACGGCCGGTGGTGCCAGGAGTACAGCTTCCAGGTCCAGGCTCTGACCGCCACTGACCGTCTCAACAGCAAACCGTCCGAGCCGCTGATCGTATCGTGGCCAGGAATCAAGTCTCCGCCCATATTCCGCATTCCGTCGGTCAGCAGTTCCACACTGAGGGCCGGGTGGGAGGAGCCGTATATGACAGATGGAATCAAGGTTAAGCATTACAGGGTGAGATTTCTTTTTTTCAAAGGTTCCCTTTCCCAATTTGACCATTGTCAAATTATTTGTCAGCAATGATTTTCCCGTCTTATTGATATTTAGAAAACATTGATACTGTAATGTTCCTATTAATTCTGATAGTAGAAACTCTTTAATTTTTATGTGCATGTATGAATTTTAATTGAGAATGCTAAAATGATGTAGAGGATGAAAATTATTGTATCTAGAAGCCAAAAGTTTAGATAAATCACAAAATTATATAATTTCGATTATAGATATGAACATGCATAGTCAGGTTGAATTGGTATGTTCCAAATATTTGAACACTATCTGTTCTCCTAATAAAATATTGTTAAAATATTCTTTACTAGGAGGTAGCAGTACATAGCTTCAAATTATATTATATTACAAATCTGGCAGTAAATGAAATTCTGTGACGGGTTCCTTTAAAAACCAGAGGTTTCCTTTCAGCTGTGCTGTGTAGAAGAAGACACAGAGAAACTGGTGCAGAGCATTGGACCCATCCATCCTGACACTCGCGAGGCCGAATTCAAACACCTCAAAAAGGGGAACTACTCTGTTTACCTAGAAGTCCACGTGAGTCATCTTTATGTAATAATAATAAAAATGTGAACATTTATATTGCGCCAAATCCATGTTTTAAAGCATACTCATAGCGCTACATTCTTACCCCGGTCAATAGATCAGTGTGCTCTCATTTTCTTTCTCAACTCCCTGGGGTGTATACAACCAAAAATTCCTTTCAAGGCACTACAAGGTTTACCATTCACATGACCATATCATCCTTCTGGGTACCCATTCTCTGCTGGGTATATTCTAAGTTAAATCCGAGTCGACCAAATTGGAAAATAATGGTGTAACCCTCTCCCTGCTGGATTAGCTTCAGCTACTGCTATTTAGGGCATATCTGGTTGCCTCCAGCATGGAGAGGGTTAATTGCATAAATTGATGCCTGCATGAGCATACTGCTTTATAAGGAATTACGGATTATATATTGCATGGTATATACGATTACTTCAGCTGTACGGCACGAGTGATGTCATCAAGTCCGACATGATCCGGATGCAGCCCGCTCTGTCGCCAGATGCACCCGTCATCAGCAGCACCATCGTGGGTCTGGAGGACAGGCGACAGGTGGAGAAGACCACGTGTGACCTCGTTAACAAGCGCGACAGGTGCGCATTTTATTTTTACCATCAGGCGCTGTCAAACATGCAATGAATTTTAGAGCTTGAAAGAATTTTAAAAACAAAAGAAAGAATTATTATTTCAATCATCAGTATATACAAAGTAGCTGGTAAATACAATGAATTATGCGTGTATCTTTTTTATCATCAGTATATTATATGTAGCTGTCAATACAATGAATTTCAGAGCTTGCAAAATTTGTAAAAGAAATATGCATGTCTTTTTTTTTTTATCATCAGTATATAAAAATGAGCTGTCAAATACATTGAACTTCAGAGCTTGTAAAATTTGTAAAAATAAAAATATATGCATGTCCTTTATGGATGATCAGTGCATTAAAAGTAACTGTCAAACACAATTAAGTTCATTGCTGGCAAAATTTGTAACAAGATAGATGTCTGTACTTACATCCCTTTCAATTGAATATTTGTGTTAATTTTGATCAATACTATTATCTTGTTTTAGATTGATACGAGCTGTTGGGAACAAGTTGAAAAAGATTGGAGCACTAGCACACCCGATTAGAGCTGAAAAGAATGATGTAAGTTGAGTTATTTATTTATTAAATAATATTATGTCGTCTTGTATGGGTGAAAGATTCCCACTGCAATGTAACTAAAACACTAACTCACTCATTTGGTTAGATTTGGTTGTTATTAACAGAAATAAGGTCAATATAAATTTAGAATGTTGATATTTATTTTTATTTAATTTCATTGTGTTTGTCTTATAGGATATCATTCTGGGAGCGCACACACTGTCACGAGTAGAGGAGCTATTGGAGGACTGCTTTAATGCTCTAGAACAATACACAGGTAGATATCATCAAATAAAACAGTCCAAGCATGTAGTATCACATCTGCCAGATCTACATCAATGTTTTCATACGGGGAGCAATATTATTTACGTCGATTTCAGATTATGTTCTTGAGAATATGAATTTATACATCAATCTATTTTTCTTACCTCAGGTCAGCTGATTGCTCACGTGAGTTGGCAATGCCCCCAGTCTAACCCCGACATGGCCATTGCTGGGTACAAGGTCCTCATCGACGGCAAACAGTATGGCAACGCCATGCACTCTGGGGTGAAGACGGTCAGAATAAAGGTACACACTCAATACTTTTCATATGAAACCATTCTTGAAGGTACATGTTCATAAGGCATCGGGGCGGGTGGTAGCCCAGTGGTAGAACGTTGAACTGCAGAACCAAAGGTTCCAGGTTCAAATCCCGCCCCGGGGGCCCGGCATCAATGTTCGCGAAAGTTACCTTTCCGACGCGATAT
>JAUTBT010032557.1:0-18549 GCA_032361225.1 Lepetodrilus schrolli | reverse complement strand
ATTGGTTCCCGGTAAAAAGCGTCCGGATAACGAGGGAACCGGATATCTGAAGTCCGGGTAAACGGGGGTCGACTGTATATATATGCTATAGAATGCAATATGAAAGTGATACAATTGTCAATTATTCAATACTTGGTACTTGCGTCTAAATGATTGGCAAAATACCCAGTGTTAATCAGCTGGTGACCTTCAGCTATGCGGGGAAGGCCGTGTTTTGATAGCTAGATCATTTCACATGAATAAATATTAAGAATCATGAATGAACAGCTGTTGTAAACATTCAGTTTCCGCTTCATGGTTGGGTGGTATTGCGATACATTAGTTTTAGAGTGATTTTTACTATCATATATGGTATATCATCATGTTATTATATCAAATACTAGTAATATTATTATATTAAATAATACTTAAAAAATATGTTTTATAAAATGTTTTATAATGTTTTCCTGTGATACGATCTAGTGGCAAGTGCCTGTGATTTGATCTACAACAAAATACTAAAGGTTCTGATTAATGTATTTTGTGTTAAACGATTCTGAATATTGATTCAGCTAGTGATTAAAATGTAACTGGAAGATAAACTGCTGTAGATCGAAGCCTAGACGGTCAACACCAGATGAACACGGTGCCACTTTCTGTTTCAAAGTGTTTGGAACATCTGGAAATGACGAGTACTGTTTCCAGTTAGGGAATATAAGATTTTCAGTGTAAACTTGCAACAATCGGAGAGTACAATAGCACACAATTATGACAATGTTCACCTGTGCCAACAAAGGTTACAAATCTAGCCAATATTTACCGGCATTTTAGAGAACTTTTGTGGTGGCAAGACTGCCACACGAAAACGTGACAAGTGACCCGGAAGTGAAAGAATGACCACACTGACTTTGACTGGTTTTCTGTTATATAAATAAAATGCCTCATATGTTTGTAGACAGACACCAGTGTTAAATGAAGACTCTCTACGTCTTAATTTTTAAACATTCAACTTGACATGATAATAAAAATGTGTCGGAGGTTTAAAAAAAATATAATAAATACTGACATTTGACATATTGCTGTTGAAATTGTTCTTACTTTAGATGAATTAATTTCAAAGACTATCTTATAGCTATTTAAAATATAACAACGATAACAAACAAAGAGATTGTGTATCGCGGATGCTTTCACACCCTTTCACAGTGCATGTACATGTGCATATATCATAATAATTACGTTGCATTTGGAATATTCTGGATATTATGCATATATAATTGGATATGGAAACAGATGTCATACGTAGGCTTATATACCTATGTAGGCCTTTATGAACAAGGTTGTATAGTACAACCATGTTCTTATATATTCTAAATGGATCCATTAGAAACCGCCTGGTTGCTGAGTGCCATTAATTATCCTTATATTATAGGTAGTCAAAACTGATTGTAGGCCATATTATTTAAATTGAACAGTTATTGAGATATGGAAAGAAGTGTGTGCAGTGGCGGATCTAGGCAAATTTGCAAGGTGTTGGGGGGAGGGGGGGGCGGGGGTGTCTCAATCTGTATATTTGTGAAAGAAATATCCTTCATGTTACATGTTAATATAAATGTACAATAATGTATATGTCAACAATAGGTATGAATAGCGCATGGTGGTCTGGGGGTGGGGGTGGGTGTGTGTGTGTGTGTGTGTGGGGGGGGGGAATGTGGGGTATGCTCCCCGAAATTTCGAAATGCGATTTACTGGCATCGGTAAAGATATTGCCAGATTTTAGCACCCAAGTTTTAGCATGGGGAATTTTGAAATATAAGCATAATGAAATTCGATTGTCTGGTGTCTTTTTCGCACTCGTTATCCATTGGGGTTTGGGTGGTATGCTCCCGAAACTTTAAAAAGCATAACAAAGTACAATTTCTGGATATATATAAAGCCAAAAAATACACAATGTTATCTAGTGTGGTCTGGAGATGTGCTCCCCGAAAACTCGAAATGTAGGCATAACAAAGTGCGACTTTCTGGTATCTATAGAAATAACACCCACAATGTTACCTATAGTGGTCTAGGCGGTATGCGGCCCGAAATTCGAAATGTAGGTATTATAAAATGCGATTTCCTAACATCGGCAAATATATTGATATCTTTTAGTACACGCTTTACCACCGGAAATTTTAAAATGTAGGCGTAATGAAAAGCCATCTACTGGTAACTGCAGAAAGACACCCAAGTTACCTATTGGGTCTCGAGGCGGCTTCCATAAATGTTGAAATACATGCATAAAGGGATGCGATTTTCTTTTAATGTAGGCATAATGCAGAAAGAAAATGGCATTTGTTTTGCATTGAAATTGTCTATAGTGATACACACTATACTTATTCAAAGTCTTGTGAGTGGGGTTGATCCTGCACATTTTGAAGGCTAGGTATACATGCATGCATGCTGTTTCCTGTCATTTCTAGAGAGAAATTGTAATTTTTGAGCTGATGCCTTTGAATAGTAGAGGCACTGTATAGATTAATCACTTATAATTAGACCTAATTTATATATAATGCGCACTATTAGTATCATTAATATCCTAAAATAATGGTAGAATTAATATTTGTTTTATATATTTCCAACCACACCCAAAAGAATTAAAAGATTTGACATTCACGGTTGGTCAAATGTCATACTCCCGTCCCCACACTGAAATACCATTAAGGGGAATACTCGTCTGTATAAAGTCTAACCTATGTACATCTGCTAATAGACAAATAATATGGGAGTCAACCTAATACACTATATGCATAATAGGTATAAGAATCTCAAGTACTAATACTATACAGTATGTAAAATGGCATGACCGAAGTACTATACCAGTTTAACGTACCATCAAGAAATGGGGTCATAGGTATGAAAACATCTACATAACTTTACCCGCCGCCGGTGATCTCCCTTCGCGTATGAAAGAAAAAACAAACGAATTATTAATTGCAAATTTATATATACCTCTTACCAAACATATTAAGCTCTAATTATATTATTATAAAATTATACTACAATGCCATCATTTTATCATACCATTTCTATTTTCTAGGTAAAATGAGTATAGGAATATTATTCATCATCAGAGATCGGAGGTTATTCGAGTTGAGTGCATGTTTTAATGAGCATTCAGGAGTATGAAATGCACAGTCCATAGGTATTAACATGGAAAGCTCGTGTCCTCGTGCGCTCTAGTTTCAGTTTTTCGGAGGGATATGGTTGTGAATGCAACGCTGTACACACAGTACAACGCTTTGTTGTCCTACGATCACAGTATGTACGGTAGGTAAAGTTAAAGGG
The DNA here is from genome assembly GCA_032361225.1 of Lepetodrilus schrolli. Lineage (NCBI taxonomy): Eukaryota > Metazoa > Mollusca > Gastropoda > Lepetellida > Lepetodrilidae > Lepetodrilus > Lepetodrilus schrolli. The sequence goes on along the minus strand of JAUTBT010032557.1, from coordinate 15,246 downwards.
CTGAACACCTTTAATAATGTACGAGGACGAGGAGAATACTAATGTAGCAATCTGTTGACTATGTTAGTGAATGAAATTTTATAAATGTTATCCAAATAGCCAGTTCATCTTTTTATTTAAGAAATGTTTATTAATGCGTTGAAATTAATTGATTGTAATGGGTATTTCTTCACAGGTGTTTGTAGATGTCCATACATTTAATTGTATCCCTCAGGGTTATGTTTAAGTTACACCAGTGTCTATATGGTTGTCATTCTAGTTCTATTTATTGTGGCCCGCTGGCCTACTGATATTCTAAATATAGCCTTGACCAGTTATATACACATACCTAGACTCGACTCGCGAGAAAGTCAGATGTCAGATCATGATCACATTCATTAAGTGCTTGGTAATAACATATAGAGGTATATCACGATGAGAATGCTAGTACAGCGTCCCGTTCCACAGAAATGTCACAGCGTTATAAGTGAGTCGTAACTCTATGTTAACGTATATAACACTGTTTTAACCCATAAATCTAGACAATATAAGTGAACGAATATTGAAAGCGGATTTAAGTCATGGTAAATGACATGCGCACTTACGTTGTCATTCTGTGTAAAAATATATATATCAAGAAGTGAATTCACAATTTCCATATATATATATAATATATGCCTACTTGCATACGCCCTGGGGATAATATATAGGGCCTAAATACGACAGATTTGCATGCTCGTGGAGGCAGCATTTATAAAAAAAAATAAAGAAACAAAAACATATACATGTATTGAATTCAGCAATCAAATATATATATATAGCGTGCTGAGTCAAGGCAACAGGTTGCACTAACATTGTTATTACCCGTATTCCTGTTTGTATATTAAATATTGGTTTATTAAATCCATGTTTCTTGTCATATATTTTTGTGTGTGTCATGCCATGGTGCTGCTATATGTTAAATTGTAGGCTAGTTATCTGAGTAAACCCATTGGACGCTCGTATAGATGTATAATGCATTTTATATAATAGGTTAATGGCAATTTTCAATATTTCTCTGAGAATATGTAGAATATATTATATTACTTGATAACATTTGTAGTACGTCGACCATACGCGACACGAGCACACAGTGTAATTAGGTTTATCGATGCGTTCAATCAGATTGTCTATGTTCACAGACCGGTGAGCACCCCCCGCCCCCATCCCCCCCAATCATGACGGCACGCACTGCCCGCCATCTACGCAACTGTCATGAAGCTCCCGAGAAATATAAGCTCTGTGCCAACAGAGTATGTGTACCGGTCATAGACGAATGTCGTAAGTATATTATATACATTTAAACGTGCACTCGTGATTTGTTTTCCTCAATGTATATCCGATTAATATTTTAAAACTCAAAGCCAAATTGACCATGTTGGCTATTACAGACCACTATATATACTCAACAAAATTAGTTAAGGGCCAGTAGATATGTTATGGGGAAACGTTCGACCAAATTTCGGAACTCTGCTTGAGGAATCGGGTTGCATTCTTCTTTCAATGCGTCTGCATTGCATGTTCTTGAAGAGTACCTGGATCCTATATATGTTTGGAAATTCTTTGTTATTAAAATAATAATAAGCTAGAGTTATGTGTTCACAAAAGGCTATTGGCCCTTATCTTGTTGAGTATATATACGAGAGGGCTGTACCGTCATTGTCTTAGCACTCGTAGTGGATAGTCTACTTCGCAAAACTTCATGAAAGGGTTCCAAAAATGATAGTAGTTGTACATATGTGCAAACATATACAATAACATAGTATTTACTAAGATTTAACCAAATTACCTTGAACTAACCAGTAATATGAAGGCAATTCAAGTAAGTTCATGAGAACAAGAAAGTATACAGATAGTTAGGGAGCTCTGTGCCTGAAGCTGGTCTAAAACGAAGATTATCCCTAAATGCAGGATATAGACGATATCTAAAGACACTCGGCTAATAATCTATATTAACACAACGAGGGTTCTATTGTTTATTTAATTAATTTAGTTTTGTGTCGTATAGCTTTCCGTCAGTACAATATATAAACTTTTAAATGTAAGGTATGCTCATACGAATTTGATTAGTTTTGCCCCTTTTAATCAAAATGTGAAATTGCCAATAATTCATACTGTAAAACACTTATATCATTATAGTCTGCGCGGAAATTGACACACGATTGAAGAGGAATTTGCTAAGAAACAGTAGTAAGGCTATTTCTTACATATAGGCATACAACACTGAAGACGTGTATGACAGAGAAGTCACTGATTCTTTATCTCAAGGATGCTTGGAATTATAATAGTCCAAAACTGGTTGTTTCCCTTTAATAGCGTGCGCAACAAAAGAGTTCCAGTGTCTAGACGGAAGTTGCCTTCATCCAAGTCTTTTGTGTAACCGTAGCAACGACTGCTCGGGCGGAGAAGATGAGAAAAGCTGTGGTACCCGTAAGTATCAAGTCAAATTATTATTTCGATCTGAGATTCCTTGATAATTCTCTCTCTCTCTCTCTCTCTCTCTCTCTCTCTCTCTCTCTCTCTCTCTCTCTCTCTTTTTTATTTGTTGTTATTGTTGTTGAAAAATTGGTCAAGGACTATGTTTGACATACCTGCGTTTCACGAAATTGTCGTACTGCCTATGCTATATCAAGAAATACGTAAAATCCGATGGTACGACTTTCTTGAAATCTAAGTCAGAGGTACTACGAGTCCAATCGACAAGCACCGGATATTTCCGCTTTGCTCCGGTATGAATTACTTGTTTTGTTGTTGTTGTTTTTTAATTTTTTAATTGGGGTTGTAAGCCGCTTTCAAGATTCTTTCACTTATATCACGGTTTGTTAGTTTAGGGCAGGAGGAAACCGCAACATCCGTAGCGCTGAATGTTGCACTAAACCTGCGAGCATCGGCTGGTACTGACAAGATGGTACTTGCTTGATGATAACTGCATTGTCACTCTATCGACAGCGCATCCTATCAATATCGCGTCAGAAAGGTAACTTTCGCGATTTGAACCTGGAACCTTTGGCTCCGAAGTCCAACGTTCCACCACCGCGCTACCACCCACCCCATTGAATTACTTGTAAGAAGCGGCGTAACTCCAAGGTAACATTTGCTCCAACCATTGCTCAGGTTGGAATTACCGTTACTTTGCCGTTACTTTACCGTTACTACAGCTCTGAGTATAAGCCGAGTGCTGCATGTTTACAACAACCGTGATGAGCCATTACTGGAACATACGATATCTTGAGAACGAAATCCACCTTGTCCACTCAATGATAGCAGCTATCGTTACCCACGAGAAGAAACTATTATGATTATTGTTTGCTTGATTTAACCAGACGCATGTATCTTTATACAGACACGGAGCAAGGCATCAGTGTGGACAACGATCTTCCAGTAGAAGTGGCCGTTGGTGTCATTAGTGTGTTGGTGGTCGCTGTCGCACTCATCGTCATTGCCGTTGTCCTAGTAAGGAGACGAAGACTAAGAGTCCGCCAACAAGATTCAGGTGTGCATTCAGATATGTCAATATTAATGGGGATTTTTTGTGTTATTTTTTTTGGGGGGTGGAGGGGCTGTCCATCGGGATCAGGTACAACCTGCCCAATTTACAAATATGCTGATCCCGATATCTATACAATGGAAATTACATAATCCATTTGACCAAGAACATATTTTCTTTACCCACCCCCCTCCCTGCTGGATTAGACACAGGCATTGTTCTTTAGGGCATCTCCGGTTGCCTTCAGCATGGAAAAGGTTAAATTACATGTACTTAACTATATATACACTTTTTCTTTTTGTGAAATTTCAAACGTTTTTTTTATAAGCACAATAAGCAGGAATTTACTCAAGTTATGATGTGTGTCATGTATGTTGTATTTGACCCATTGTCTTGGGCCTTTCCTTAGGCTCTGAACCCCTCCGGAGCCAAACGCCCGTCTGTGACCCCTCACCAGACGCCGAGAAGACCCCAGATTACTGTGAACATTCAAAAGTCCTTCCTAAACCAGAGGACCTGGAGGACGGATTTGCCCTTTTTGACGGAGCTCTTTGCACCTCCACACCCAGACCGGATATCCGGCGACAGGTACACCCGGGTACCATTCGCCAAGGATCTGTTCCAGCGTCCAAGTTAAAAGACGTTCTTTGACGGTGGTTACATATTAGGACTATATATAAAATTAAAATAGCTGTATTCTATGCATGTATGTCATTACAGTATACCAAATGTGCTAGATATGATCAATGGATCATTTACGCGAATTATAAGACCATGTCAAGTGAATAATATAATAGATATAAGCATACCCGGTACTGTGAACATGTGTGTAAAATATGGAGTGGCATTTATCTAATATGTGTACTTGAACACTGGTATGATGTGTATGCTATAGCTATTTGTTTTCTAATATACTAGAATATATGCACATGATTGTGTATGACCATTATATATTATGTTTGAGCATTGAGCAATTGACGATTTACTATTTATAAAATGTGCTTATTTAATGCTGCATGTTTTTGAAAGTTGTTTACTGTTACACATTTATTGTTGCATATAATTTCATACAATATTATCTATAAAACATTTGCTTCAAGAAACTAATATGATAGTTGATTGGCTTTAAATATTTTGAGTCCAAATGGCCCTTTAAACGATGCTATAATGGCATTACATATATTGTCCAAGTGGTCCTTTAAACATTGCTATACTATATGTTGTATAATGCTGTTTTCAGTGGTACATGTTATTTTTAGTCGGTTTTAGACTATACATATTCACTCTTTACGCGTCTGGAGATGTGCCTTCGGCGGGGAGATCGTGCGCATGCTCCAGTGGAAGTAGATACTGGTCCATGGCGTCGATGAAACATTTGTTGTCTGACCAGAAGACGAAGTTGAAGGAGCCGCAAACGCCGTGGTGGTTCCTGCCGTCCCAGCCAGTCCCACTGGTGGTCGTCTCCTGCCCGTTCACCAGACAGGAAGTCTGGGTGAAGGGCTTCTCCCACCTTGGATCACTGTGACCTGGCCGGAAGTCTACCATATACCCCTGAAACGCACCAATGAGAACAGCTCACAATTGGTTATATAGTTTCTGAGAGTGACAACTTTAAATGCATGAACGCGATTATGGGTTATAGATACATATTCCAAGTAATCTGGGCCCGCATGTATTAAGATTATCAAGGTTCGCTCAAAGTTACTATCAAAGAGGTAATAGTAACTTTTAGCTAAAACTTGTTTATAAATACGGACTCAGATATGCACAAGTTTTTGGATGCTATCTCAGTTAGTTTTTTTAAAGTTTCAATTGGGGGTTTAGAACTACAGTGTCAAGATTCTTTCACTTATATCACGGCTTGTCATTTGAGGGCAAGAGGAAAGCTGCAACATCGTAGCGCTGAATGTTTCAGTAACCCAGAGAGCACCGGCTGGTACTGACGGACCAAGGATGATGGCTGTATTGCCAGGTAAACGGAGAACGCATTCTATCATGATCGTATAGGATAGGTAACTTTCGTGAACATTGACTACCACCCGCCCCTCTCAACTAGGACCAGGTGCATTGGCGGGTAACGGTCAATCTATAACATACCACATACATACAGACATATAGAATTAACTGTTAGTGCCACCGTAGGTTACCTTAAAGTCGAACCAGCCACCGTTGGTCTGGTCACAATCCATGTGGAAGTCCACCATCCACAGAGATTCGCCTTGGTAGTTGAGAGGTGTGTATCCATAACCGTCGTCCTCAACCTTCGCACGGTTTTCACTGCGACAAGAAGGTTTCAAAAGATTCGCACATAGTATAGAGAAGCTCGCCCAAGTGTCTTGGAATATCAAATATATCAACACGAGTCGATAAAAGTTATTAAATCCGACACGATTGTTGATATATTTGATGTTCCAAGACACGAGGGTGAGATTATATTTGTCACCAAATGTCATTTAAAGTCATTAATGAAGAAAAATGCCGCATCATAAAGATTTTACTGTGAAGTCAAATCTTTAGGGTGCTGTGCATTTGCACTGTGACGACATAGCAATGCTACATCACAATTGTAGTGATGGCATCACAATGGTTTAACAATCAAATACTTGGATCAAGTGATATCTACAGCATGACATTGGGTCACAGGATATATACATATCGCTTGCTATTTGAAAGCTATATCTACTGCGAAAAGACCGTATTGGGTGATAAAGTATATTATATGGCCATTGACCAAGGACTGTCTCGTCACACTATTACATATAATTATTACATAGTTTCAACAATCATCAACTCTATTTCCAAATACCTCTACTTTTATATGGATATATCCGGCCTAATGCTGATCTAATTTTAAGCAGGCTCCACGCATATTTGTACACAATTCTGGTTATGGCATGCCACATTGTATGATCGGTTTCCGTTCCTTGTAAATGCATATATACGACGTGATTATGCTAAAGTATTCATATGTTTATAGCTACAGATGAGTTTTTCAGATTGAGACTATATAATAGTATTTGGTTACCACCCAGATAGATGCTATTATTTACGTCAATGACGTCGCCAACCGATTCCAACATTGACAGCAATGTTTGCCAGGCTTTGCAGACTGAGCAAATTGCGAGTTGAAATGACGGAAGATGTATGGGCCTAGCTAATATACACTAAACGGTGTTACTCACGGGTTATTGGTGGTCCACATAAGAGGTGTTCCCTTAGCAATGTCGCGTCTCCTGTCGTCTCTGTACGTTTGCTGACCCGTTTCCTTCCCTTTCCATGTCAGGGTGACGTCTCCCTTTACCGTTATGGCGTATACCGAATCCGTGCTTCTCGTGGTAAGGTTGTGGAAGATTGGAATTGGTTTACCGTTAGGCCCACCCCCTCGTAGGAAAATGTACTGTCCGTGTTCCGTGGGCTTGGCTATAGCCACGATCGTTCGCTGGTAGTTGGTGGCACAAACTGCCAAAGATAGGCAGACGACCACGGAAAAGCAAACGTGAATAATCGTCATGGTGTGGACTGGGTTCTGGTTTGGGCGAGAATTTGGGGCGGGTTCTTATAGAATATATCGTCCTTGAACATGATATTTATATCGGAGTGTAAACGTGATAAATAACACGGATAAAAGAACCCCAATAAATAAATGTTCGTTTTCGCTAGGTTTTATGTTACTGGATCAACGGTAAGCATAGAGAAATCTCAAAAGCAAATATACAATTAGATCTGCGATTGTCGTGATTTAGTACTTCGGTGTAAATAATCTGACTAATCCGAACAACGAGTGGAAAAAAAAGTGGAACGTTTGCAAAATTAATTCCACACAATTTGATGTTTATTTATTCTGTCAGTTTATTATTTTCTATTTCAATTTATCTTTAACCCACTACCATTGTAAAATATTGGAGCTAAGATGCTAATCATAGAAACAATTTTTAGTGTTAAAACATGGTCTTGTCTTGATGCCGTGAATGATTCATTCATGGACACGATCCATATCCATACTTGCAAATGTAGGGCCTACACTTACACAGAGGAACTAATCACTATGGCAGGCGCGCTAACATACATTCTGAAGGTACCACCACGTACAGATTCATACATGTAGTGATGATCATGAATATCACGGAATGTTCGTATCACGGAACATAACGGAATGTTCGTAAGTGTGCTAATTTGTCCCAACATTATACAATATATAGTCAAATACCTGGTAAGACGTGCGAGTCAACGATATCATTTTAAAGCATCACTACACGCCTACTCCAAAGCATGAACAGCCATTTCCATATATTTAAATGAGAACAGACGATAATACACCGTTCTCACCTTAATATTTAAGCTGATTTGGAATAAGACAAAGACACATGACTAAATAGGTATATATATCTAGTATTCGTTCGATGATACTAAATAACTTGGAAGGGTATGGGTAACCTCTTCCTCTGCCCAACAGGGTGATCCACTTGAACTTTCTTCGCTACGATGACGCTGAATAGTATAAGCTGTGGTAGAGGGTGGGGTAACTTGTAAGATGAGATGGCAAAGTGAATGCTAACCTACCGCTGGAAAACCACAGCTTGGGTTGTATACTCCCAAAGAGTTGAAAAGGAAACGAGTGTACATTAATCTATGGAATATTAAATGGGATAATATGTAGCTCTAGTTATGAGTATGCTTTCGGGTGTCGATTTGGTGCATTATACATATATAGCCTACACATTATTATTATTATTAGTAGTAGTAGTAGTAGTAGGTAGTAGTATTAGGCCTAGTAGTAGTATTAGTAGTAGAAGTAGTAGTAGAAGTAGAAGTAGTAGTAGTAGGATTATTATTATTATTAGTAGTAGTAGTAGTAGTAGAAGAAGTAGAAGAAGTAGTAGTAGTTGTAGTAGTGGTAGGCCTATACTGTTGTGGAATCTATATATATTTGCAGATATCATAAAAGGTAGAGCTTTACAGTATGGCATAGCCTATGTAGGCCTAATTAGCCTATATGATGACACTATCAATGTAAGCTACGGTAAATATATATAGTACACCCTGGAACATACATGTATTTAATAATTATTAAACAATAAGGAATCCAACAATGAATAGGCTATAGTATACAACCAAAAAACTTTAACTATTTATAATCCATTAAATATTAGTCTAATCATGATATCGGAATGTGGAATTTCTGTATAGGCTGCTATTATATATAGGCCTAGCCCAATCCATTATAAAACCTCCAATATTAATGGGTCTTCATTAGTATATCAATGCAATAAATATTCATTATGGTTTAACACTAATATTTAAATCTACAAGTTGAAATTGCAAAGCATGACTTAATTATAATTACTCCATACTGATCACAACATTTTAGACAAATCATACATTTACATTTGGCGCACGTAATATTGGAAGAAACGGCAATTTATGACATTTCAATGAATAACTATTATTACCACAGGACTGAATAATTATTAATAAATATTAATATAATCGTTGAATAAAGGTTGAATAAATATATATATTTTTTTTACGTTGAAAAGTATAAATCCAGTATACATCCCACTGCATCTGGACTACCATTCTCCGAACACAACAGTGATTTTTTACATGTATATTTAGTGGTTGGTACAGTGGTAGATTTAAAGCAGGAAGTGATGTATAAGCGCGGTATCGTAACGTGCGCACAAACAAAATACGGGTATTCGCGCGTCTCGAACTCAGGAACATACACTTTGAACGTAGAATCACAACTACTCCGAGACAGAACTTGGAAGTTAAATTCGTGCATAAAATCTGTATCAAACATTAAACATTTTAATTGCGCGTACATAACTTCCGGGTGAACATCTACCGCCGATACAGGAAGTAGAGTATTGTCATGGCGGCGCCCTTCAAACCTGCGTACGGACCACTTTTATTATACGACTTACTTCTAAAACACACCTAACATTTAATCCTCTTTATTATCATCGACTAAGTCACTAGCGGACTAATCATTCAGTGGGTAAGAAGTGTCGTATTGCCATACATTATTACGTCATTCTCACATGTTCGCCAACAAGTCGGTCGATCTTTTCGTCTGCTCTCGTCCGAGTTGTCAAATTCCCCATCTGCCACTGTTATGTTTATAGCTGATCTTTGTGTGTGTGGATATTACAAAATTCTATTTTTATTACGTTGAATCTTATTGCTATCAGCTTGTTATGGTGCAAATTTGTATCAGGTTCCGGACATCCAATGGATATTTACTGGAAAGTTGAATAGAGTCGCTCCAAATTGACCCAAGATTGAAGAAAGTACAACGTAACCAGCTGATGACCGTTTACAATGTTGGCCTACCGAAGGCTTTGGCGAAGGCCTAATCCTAAAGCTTACTTGGAATATTATATTGACCATACATACATGATTGACCATCTACTCACGGGTGAATATGAAATACAGTTTGGGATAAAGACAACTAACATTACTAATTATCACTTATTTATAATTTAATTTATAGATCAAACTATTTTATTGAATTATTTAATAGTACTACTGTAAACAATTTGGTAAACAAATTTACATTTATTATTGTTGAACAATTTCCCTCAACAAATTACATTCATAGACTGCTATATCTAGATGTAAAAATTCTTACAAATAACTAACATGATGCATTTTCTGATTTATGAATTCAATTAAAATTTAGCTTGCTAATTCTTGAATCCCATTAATAATGTTTCAAAATAATTTATTGGTAATGATGTAAAAATATAATTATTTATCGATTACATAAAATATAGATTGATCTAGATCTCTTATTTTTGTTCTCATACTGTGAAGCATGACTACTATAGATGATTCTCACACCAGGATATGATATACGTTTCTATTTACAGGTTAAGAATGCCTCTGAAAAAGGGTTTCACAAATAGCATTTTTAGGAAAAAATTGAAGCCTTTCAGACAGTTGGATGGTAAGGATACTTTTATTGGAAATGATCATTTTGAAATGTTCATGGTTACATCAGATTTGTATAATTGGTACATGAGTGAAACTATTTGTAACTTAAGCAAACAAAGAAAATCAAATTATTATTGTTATTAGATGATAAAATTATAGATGTATTCTTGTACTAAATATTGATGGATTTCTGGTACTAGGTGTACTTTAGATCTATTCTGATACTAGATGTACTACATGTAACACCATGAACATGTGTACGGCAGTTGTATTTTCTCCGAAATGAAGCATAAAAAAATTCATCATATAATTGTATATATATATGTAATAATGCATGCCGTATTATCTTTCTATCTGCTAAGTGAGCTTCAGAATCCTTGTGTGTTTTTAAAAATCAGATTCCGACCTTGCCGGTCAAAATGACACTGGTCAGCAGGAGCTCACACCGAGTGGAATCTGTCGTCGTCGCGGAGTTCATAACGATGGAACGATCAACGTGCCAAAGTCTGTTCAGACACACCTGCTGATCACCTCCCTTCTAGAACAGATGTGTCTCATGTCTGTCGATGACCCACAGATGGCCCGCAAGCTCTTCCATAGTATGGATGACCATTGTTTTGTGTACCAGTTTGATGGCATATTTTACAGATATTTTATTTCATAGAGTTGTCGCGTATGGGTGAAATATTCCTGCTGTGACGTAAAACACTAATTCATTCATTCATTCATACATATTTTATAGGATTTCTTACGGTTGTTCAGTGTGAATTCAATGTATAATCCCATTGTCCTCTCATCACGTATGGTAGAAAGATTCTCGCTGTGACATAAAACAATAATTCACTTACCCATTGTCCAACTATATATCATTAATGAAATTCTGTAATTTATTTTTTAAAACCAGAAAATGACTAATGTTTGGTATTCTTTCATGCTCAAGGGTAAATTAGAGGTAATGTTTTCTGTATTCCAGTAATTTGTGGCCGTCTAGCCGAGCTGAGAATTATCTCCCCTTTAACTGTATTGGATGAGATGAGTAGTTCGCGTTCAACATATCGCCTTACCCTCAACAATATGATACAGACAGCCAAGCAAGCCATGTATAAGGTGAGGAACTATATTCCCTTGACGTTGTCTCATCAATGTTTTAATGCTATTATATGATCATACAATATGATGTTGAAGACTGATGTTTATTGTGTGCAGCACGATGTGCGATCAATGCATTTTTATTTTTATTTCAGCCATCGTTACTTCAACTGCCATGTGCCAAACAAATATCAAGGTAATTAGAATGATTAAATATAATATTTAAATAAAATCATTTAAAATGAAATTCTGACACTGGGATTATTAGTGTTGTTTTTTTTAATAGATTTTATTATATTCAAATCTGCTGAATTATTTGTCTAGGAGGTTGTTTTCAGCAGAAATCACAATTGTTTGTTGCCATGATTGTGTTTGTGAAGGATGTACAATTGAGATTCTTGCAGGATATACTCTATGAATAACATCCCAGCACTGGAGAGGTGGGGCATTCAGACATCCCGGTACCATAATGAGTTTACTGAATTGTGTCGACTTGGAAAAGGAGGATTTGGGTCAGTCTTTAAGGTATGTAGAAAATTGGCATTCACAGTAAGTATTTTATGTTCTTTGACAGATATGTAATGTACTTCTTACACCTTTGAAAATATCCATCTGCATCCATTTTCTTACATATATAGGAGCTTCATATTACGTTTAACAAAAATTACAATAATGTAGAAAGTATAAATATATATGATCAAAATCAAATTGTCCATGAAACACTGAATTAATTTTATTCTGTTTTACTAGTCGTGTATGGGTGAAAGATTCCCACAGTGACGTTAAGCAATATATTAATAAAATATATAAACTATATTTAAAAAATAAATGTTTCAATTAAAACATGTTAGTAATTAAGATATTATTTTCTGTTTTAGAATATGGTAAAAAAATCCTTTGTTATTAATTTGCTGTATTTATCTGTTGTAATAGTCTTTATGATTCGTTCATTAACTTACGATATTTATCTGTTGCCATAGGCTAGAAACAGATTAGATGGCAGAGAGTATGCAGTGAAGAAAGTCAAGTTTAAACATAGAAATGCAGAACTTCTATTGAAGGTATATGAAACCTTTGTAAATTCAGATTTGATATTTAGCAGCTTGTTATATTGCACACACATGTACAAGTGAAATACACTTATTGTGAAGGTCGACGATTTTATTGGGTTATAAGTACCTCTCACATGTAAGACTTTTAACACTGACTGAGATTATGTACACAATTTGAGTAGGATTTCATGCTCAACTTGAAGGTTTTGTTCACAAATCTCCATCTAAAATTTGAGCTTAAGCATGAAATCGTACTCATGACGTTTAGTAATCTCAGGGCCCGATTCATTTAGTAACAAGTCTTCTAAATGTTCCATTCAGACATCCAACACCACCCCTCAAGACAGTCGAGTTTCACAATAATAGTATTTCAGTTGTATGTGGCATTATGTATTAAGTTTAGGAATTTGTCCCCAAGAGATTCCATCTCTTACCATTGTTCCAGCTACTACGTGAGGTGAAAGCATTGGCGGGTTTGACACATTCCAACATTGTCGGGTACAACGCTGCATGGCTGGAGCATGATACCACATCTATCAGTGAGTAACTATGCAACAACTATAAGTATATGGTAACTATTAAGCAAATATATAGCTTGCTGTCGGTGCGGGTGGTAGCGCAATGGTAGAATGTTTGGACTGGAGCCAAAGGTTTAAATCCCACCCCTGGTGCCCGGGATCAATGTTAGCAAAAGTTATTGCTCGTTTCCAATTAATAAAAATAAATAACAAATAAAAACCTATACTGTTTATTTCATATATAAATGAGAAACACAGTGCCAGTATTGCAGTCGAACAGTTTGATTCATAAATTCATCATTATTATTCTCTTTACTCCAAAACAGATGTCATAGTTCAGTGCTCTTGTCGTTCGTGTATTCTATGTCCTCTCTATTTCCCCTACACAACACAGATGATACATGCATGTGCTCCAGCCTCAGCCCTCTACACAGTACCTCATCCTCAGACAGGTAATAATTGTACTTGCCTTCTCACTGAGCCATTTGGCTGCTGTTGATTGTACTATCATGTTGGCTGAGCCATGTAGAGACTCTTGGCTGTAAAAATCTGCATGACAACCAATTAAAACACAATTATTTTTTTCTGTGTAAAAATGATCTAGTAAAAATATATAGTGTATAAGCATAATTTACTTTCAGAAGTTTTAATATTGAGTCACTTAGTTAAAGAAAAGGGTATAATTTCTGGAAGCTCTCATATCTACTAGGAGACCATTGCGCTGTCATAAGGATCTCTTATACATGACATCGTCGTTTATGGGTGAAACATTCCTGCTGCGATGTAAAACAATAACTCCCTCACTCACTTATAGATGTCTATCAGCCACTTAGCAGAGTGCTATGGTCTCTCGGTGGATATTAAAATTAGCGTGTGTGAAGGACACAGCTTATTCAGTGTAAATTCTTCAGAGTTGTTTCCCTTGCAGTGAAAATGAAAGTCTGGGCCATGGAGGTGACGACCGTAGTGTCAGTATTCAGTTCGGCGACACAAACAGTAGCCCAGAGATGTCCACAAACAGTACACCGAAAATCTGTGAACTAGACGCCAGTTTCTCCAGCAGTAACCTCAAAATTACAACCAATGAACTCAAGATACCAACTTACAGAACACCATTCGTTGTTGAAATCCAAAGACAGAAGAATGCTAACAGCTTCTTCAAGCCGACCAATGCTGTAACTGTGTATAACGCCTCTGACAATAGTTCGCGGGTGAACGCGTCGCAGAGTATCGAGTTCCTGGAGGAGGATGGAGATAACGGGGATCCGGGTGCGCGGGGATATTGGAGCGGACAGCCGGAGTATCGGAGGAGCATCAGCTGTGAGCCAATGCGGAGCCGGGAAAAGTCCGCCGGGAACACGATGGACAGGGAGGAGTTTGACGAAGAATCATCGCCATTTATTGTGAGTGTTTACTTCCAGGATCCATTTCATAGCGTATGGATGAAAAATTCTCGCTGTGATGTAAAACAATGAATCATTCGCCCCTTAATTTATTGTGGTTGCACATAGCCCCATGCATTGCAAAAATACACATGAATGTTGTTATTTTATCTATTCCTTGGTTTATATTTTTAAAATTTCATCTGAAACTCATATTCTTGATGATGTGAATAGAACTTGTACTAGTATAGAGCTAATTCTTGCTTTAACTGCTGAAAGGTTTCTCATGATTCTTTTTTTCCAAGTAATTTCTCCATATTTCTGTTTCAGACCAATGTGACGCTGTACATTCAGATGGAGCTGTGCAGCCTGACACTGGCCGAGTGGCTGGAACAACGGAACCAATCAGTGGACAGAGACACAGGTCAGTGACACACTCCCCTCTTCCTGCAGGCCACCGCACATGCCCTGACCATGTATATGTATATTGTGATTAATTACAGCAGGGAGAAGGTATGAGTCAAGATTACCCCGAAAAGCAGATACATGTTTGAGTGAAAATTATTGACTGTTAGTTCCCTTTCTGACGCGATATTGATAGGATGTGATGTCAGTAGAGTGGCAATGCAGTTATCATCCTTGGTCTTATCAGTACCAGCCGGTGCTTGCAGGGTTACTGCAACAATTCAGCGCTACGGATGTTGTGGGTTTCCTCCTGCCCTAAACTGACAAGTCGTGATATAAGTGAAAGAATCTTGAAA
>JAUTBT010032546.1:0-18550 GCA_032361225.1 Lepetodrilus schrolli | reverse complement strand
ACGTGAATAAACTGATATTTTATAACACGCATTACCGGCCCAGAATATAATCTCTATACCATATTGTTAGGTATTTAGACTTCCCCGGCGGTGAGATTACCATTAAGAAATAGACGATGCGAAACTATAGAATTAATGCAGCCCAATGATCCAGAAAAAAACCCCAATATTTTGCAGATTCTCTTTTGATGCTGCAGCAGTTTCATCAATATAGTCCATGCATTCAATGTGTGATAATTATATAGTCGAATGGACGAGGCACATGCTGTATATATTGTAGTGTCACTAATTCACCTACTCGTACCTTTATAATACACGTCTAGTATCCACTGGAGTATAATTTTTGAGTTGAACATGCCATTTCTTAAAGTGACTCGAACACCAAATCCATGTTGTATAAACCTAAAGAACTGATGGATGATCCTACACCACGTACAGTGATTTATTTCCTTCCAATTAATCTGTTATCGATAAATCAGCTCATTTCCGGACAGTCAGCTGGTTCGCTGTTGTGCGATAGTCCCTCAACCGCCTGGCCGTGGACCAATCACATAGTACTCTTCTAACCTCGTGACCAACATAGAGCATGATATAGGCACCATTTGCGCGTTTTATAAACAATCCTTCTTTATCGGCAGATAAAATGGCTATTTTTCGATGCGTGAAAGCGCGGATTCTTGCAATTATAGCTCTATATATTACACATGACAAATAATAAAGACAGGCATAGATAAAATCACACGATATTTGCCACACCCACCACATAGTTTACCAGTCCTTTTAACCTCGGAGATCGATTTCCAGAACTTTTATGTCACTCCATCCCATCTTTGAGACAGGACCATCACTGCACTATTGAAGTTACAGGGTAGCATGTTTAAATAAACATTGGGCCCATTTTAGAGGATGACATTTCTTTGCAATACATTACCTTTAAATTGTTCATTTCTTTTGGCTTATTAATAAACTTCTACACAATAATTCCATAAGTTTTGAGAATAAACCAGTCAGTATTTTGACTACTAGTATTCAAATAGAGAAACGTGGTTGTGTTTGTATTGTCTGCTTGGTGTTTGCTGATGGATGGAAGCAGTGTATAGTAGCGCAATACTAGACATTTGGACTTCTGAGGCAAAAGCCCCGGGTCAGTGTTCGCTAAAGTTCCCTTTCTGACAAGTATGTAGGATGTGCCATTTGTACCATGGCAATTCAGTTATTATCCTTGGTCTTTCAGTACCAGCCGGTTCTTGCAAGTTTACTACAACATTCAGTGCTATGGATGTTGCAGATTTTCTCCTGCCACAAACTACCAAGCCGCGGTGTAAGTGAAATAATCTTGAAAGTGGCTCTAAACCCCAAATAAAAAATATATAAATATAAATATATTATGTAAACATA
The DNA here is from genome assembly GCA_032361225.1 of Lepetodrilus schrolli. NCBI lineage: Eukaryota > Metazoa > Mollusca > Gastropoda > Lepetellida > Lepetodrilidae > Lepetodrilus > Lepetodrilus schrolli. The sequence goes on along the minus strand of JAUTBT010032546.1, from coordinate 17,152 downwards.
CCATAATAAAACACCATATTATTGATAGGATATCTTGATAAGGTAATTTATAATATTACAAATAAAGATTACATCTAATTCTTTTTTTTTTGTACTCGGATCTGTTGTTGATGGTATCTGTATCTTCATAATCTTTAGCATCTCTCGATTTTCCTTTCATAAATAAATTACATACAAATGAGATAGTTTGTCTTCAATTTATTTTCATGAGCTAGCATTTGTACGATATGTACTAGCTACGAAAAATAAGTTATGATCAATTTTTATTTTAAATACATACAATCTTGAGAAAAGTCAGTTTGAAAACATTGACACAGAATAATATACATCACAGCTCTTCTGGGCTGGGCTGTGGATTATTTACATGACAAGTATGAATAGCAGGAGATCCGTCCAAAATTCACAATCTCGTTTTTGGAGGCAAATGTACAATAGAGGAAAACTTCTTAGTAATACTGTGCATCAGACAGACGCCTGGCTCTTATTCAATTTAATTAACATTGCTCATTTCCATAATTAACATTCCGTCGGTTTCCCCCCTGGTACCATAACAAAACAGTACCAACATACAAACAGGTGCAACCAGCATATATGTGAAATATGTGCTAATATCTTTGGGGGGGCAGGGGGAGGGAAACGGTCTCTTTGAGCATACTACTATCTTCCTATAAACTAGTCACATATAATATATTTATATATACACATATAACAGATTTTTTACCTTACCTCAGCAGATATATTCAAACTTAACAATCTAATCGAGTCTGTGTCTTGATGTAGTTTGATTTTCCTTTTTACATCGTTATTTGCAAAAGTAACAAATATGTACATTATAATCGGATCGCTTGTGCACACGTCACGTAATCATAAGTTGCTAGCTGCTATTCAGCATGTAACAATGAGTTATGAAACAATGTACACGATGGCATAATGACGTTAACAATAGACAAGAGGACAAAATAAGTATCATTGCTTTTTTCTCTCAATACTATGAACAACGTACATATATATATATATACATGACCATTAACCAATATGTGAACATGTGTATATATATAAAAAAAAAAAAAAATCCAAAAAAAATTATATATATGATGATGATCTACACTCAAACCACACAGGATGGCATGGGTTAAATACATCAAGCTGCCTTCTTGTGGTGGTCTAGGTGTAAAAAATGACGATATTAACATCTTCGACTAGGAAAAGATGATTTTGATAAGAAAAAAATTGCATTGCAATGCATGACCGACTTGTGGAATAGGCTTGAGGGTAGGACGATTCTCTCGTCACACGAGTAGTGTTCTGGCAATTGCACAATACTATATTGCTTGGCAGGACTCGACAGAACAATAGGACCCACATGCAGAATTCTTCACAATACCCCACCCAAAACGAGATCATTCTCAGCAACACATTCTGTCCTTCAGTTACATGGAAATAGAATATTTTCTTACTTTCCAATGAGAATTGTAACATACGAGTAGTACATGCACTATATTGAGCTGTAATTGTTTATTTAATTTTTATATATTCTCAACATCAATATAAATAAATGCACATGTTTCATACTAACTGCTTTAAAAAACAACAACATTGCTTTCCGTCGCAGTGGGAATATTTCAGCCATATGCGACACAACCCATTTAATTAAACGTACCCTACTAAAATGCAACACAAAAACAAAAGGGTTATTCTCAGCTGCAATACGGTGAATACCCTTCTGAACATATTACATCTGTATTATAATTATTAAACAAAGTACATGTACTATTTTTATCAAATCTGGTAAAATCAACCCCGCATATTGAGAAAATACTTTAGTGAAATTTGCTACAAAACCTGTGATGTTATTTTGGGGGGGGACAATGAAAATTATGTTATTCGCAACTAATTACTACCCTGGCTACGCTGTAATTAATCGTTAAACTTGTATGTCTGACAGAAAAGCATTGGACATAGTAATACATTAGTTTCATCTAATGGAGACCATCATTGGAATAATTTGACTAATTAAAAATAACTTGTATTAGTCCCTCTTTCCACTCCAAATAACAGACATTAATATTCATTGCTCAAATTGCACCAACTGTCAGTAGGTTTGGAAGCATTGCAAGAAGATATCTTGGATCCCTTGTACATGAAAAACATGGGTTTCACTCGCAAATAAATTCACAATATCAATTAAATTTTGATAAAGGTAGATATGGATTATCTATTGTATTATTTTTATATTTACCAAGTTTACTTTCTATTCTTAACACTTATTATTACTCTTAGCATGCTTTAAAAAACATGTTCTATATATTATATTATATTTATATGACCTACACTTAAACCACCATCATTGCTGTCTCACGATTATCACTATTGGAACTCGAGTTTACTTCATTACAATGCACTTCCATCATATTATGAAAAATAGCTCTTCATAAAGCCATCGTCTTACTAAATAAATACAAAACCATATTGATCATGTATATAGCACTAAACCTTTTGGCTTATTTTAATTGACAATGCAGGTAAGCTAAATTAATAGTCTCAATTTGCAATACAAACCTGAATATACAACACAATACGCTAAAAATATACATGATCAGAAAGTTCAAAATTATCTTTAGATTATCAAATTAACATGTTACAAGTTTCATATTAATTTAAATCACATTAAAATTGTTTACAAAAAAGCAGGGCTCGCCCACCATTTGTCTTAGTAAATGTACGAGATTCCCTGAATTCATACAAGATACTAAGTTACCCGTGGTAATATTAATTAATTCATGCAGTCCTTACCACGCAACAAAATACTTGATCCAAATGATTTCATTTGTCTAATCTTACTAAATCAACATGGACAAACCTGCACATTGCAATCGGGCTAATGAATTTTCGGAATCATGTCGTATTTTTTTATATTTTGTACTAAAATACATCTTTAAGGCATTAAGAGACTTTCAGGCTCAGATAGTAAGATAAATATCAGAATAATTTCCCCAAGGTCAAAATATACCTTATTTCATGCAGGAAGAAAGTCGTCTACAAAAATAGAGCATCGATATATCCTGACTTCATCATCATCTTTGTTAACCCCACTACAGATACAGAGTAAGGGCCCAAATCTTTCATATGGAGACTTCCATTCATTTTCAACAGAGGGTGTGCTCCTTTCGTGTAAATGACAAATATTTTCAATTGTCTGAGATAAGCCCGTTAACAATGGAGAAACTGCAGTTGTTTGGTCTGTTCTGATAGAAAGTTAAACCTCCATTGAAATACATCTGAATTGCTCCCAACTCGCTATTAATATTCAATTATTAATTGTACATAAATCAAAAACTTCGGAAAGTTCATGGTTGTGAATTTATAACTCGATTGGCCCAATAAAGATGTCCCAAATGGGCAGTTCAGTGTGCTTAACCCTCTCTTTCATGGTGACAACCAAACAGGTCAGCGACTATCTAAACCACACAGGGTAAACAGTCTTCTATTCATCTTTGCATGTAAAATATATCCGAGACATGAAATCAATCTTAAAGGAGCACACCGACCTCTTCTATGCATAACATCTGCCAACAATATGGAAGTTTTGGGACTTAAAAAACCTTTATACCCTGTAAAAGCAAAGGGTGGGATAATTCTAAATCCATTCAAACATTCAGGATTGCTGGAGGGTTTCACAGGAAGTGTCACGTTGCGCGCATCTTGTTCCATTGTAAAAACCTGGAGCAAAAACTCCAAAATCTCATTGGACACTTTTTATATGACAACACGCACACAGCAGGTCTGTGCTTCTCTGGTGTGTCTCCACACATGTCCCACTCAATATCACATTCGCTGTTCACTCACGCTCCACATCGTCACCATCATCGTCATCATCATCATCATCACCAGGTAAAGCTATCAGTTTTACACATCTGCATCATCAAATTTTAGACCCTGAAATCCTGGACCCTCCTGACTTCGATTCATGTGGGAGAGGTCGCTTCTTCATCTTCTCTTCTGCCGACATTTTTCAATGAGGTGACGTCCCTTTAAAAAACAAGGTCACGCCCCCAAATACCTTGACATTGCCCAAGGTCGTGTCTGCCCTGAGGTAATTTACCCTCACAATAAAAAAAACACACACCTCTGGAATCATCCACGTCGATCCACAAATAGCTGCCTATCACAGATAAAGAGTGTCTTTGCTGCCAAAGTTTGCGGCCATTTTTGTCACAGGGAAATATCACATACATCTTGCCGTCATGTAATTGTAATTGTAGTAGTCGTAGTAGTAGTAGTAGTAGTAGTACAGTAGTCGCAGTAGTTTTGGTTCAAATATTAAAATATACAAACTAGTAAACCAAAACACGTTTCATCTTTGTATCACAAAACTTCCCCTTCATGAATATCATAGTTCAACAGGGGAGAGAGAGAGAGAGAGAGAGGGGGAGGCAAGGAGTAGGGGAGCGGGGTCAACTGGCAAGAGTTTGCCTGGGGGTGGGGGAGGGGTGTACTGGCACTGTCACACAAAGGTGTTGAGGGCGTGGTACATCTGCATGAGGACGACTAGATGGATGGGCAGACACGAGCGGCGGTCGTTGGTGGCAGGGTCGTAGGTCAGCCATGACAGGGCATTGTAGTGTTCCAACACAAACCTGCAAACACATAAATAAAACATGTTAAATATGGGCCCTGTAACTTTATAAGCAAAGGGGGATAATAATTCTAAATCCAGATTGCTGGAGGGTGTCACAGGAATTGGTAAAATTGGTCCAACGCCCAAACTGAACGCCTTTAATTTCTTTTGTTTGTTTGTTTTTGTTTTGAATTGGGGTTTAGAGCCGCTGTCACGATTCTTTCACCTATCACGGCTTGTCAGTTTCTGGCAGGAAGAAACCCGCAAGATCTGTAGCGCTGAATGTTGCAGTAAACCCGTGAGCATCGTCCGATACTGACAAGACCAAGGATGATAAGTGCATTGCTATTCTACATTTGACAGTGCATCCTATCAATATCGCATCAGAAAGGTAACTTTCACAAACATTGATGCCGGGCTCCCGGGGGCGGGATTTGAACCTGGAACCTTTGGCTCCGAAGTCCAACTGTTCTACTACTGCGCTGCGTTTTGATGAATGCACCTCAATGCAACGTCAAATTTGTGTTTTCTGGCAGAGGCAGGAAAACGTTAAGTTTGAATGGATGGCTGTATCTGGGGAATTGCGAGGACTATTCAAGTGTCTTTTAGAAGTAAGTATCGAAATGTTATGGACAAACTGTTATGGCCCTGGTCCTACCTGAGAACATCACATGTGAGGTGGGAGTCCAGTGCGTGGGCATTGGCATCCTGTGGGTGGGGCATGAACTCTTCCTGTTTGGATGATGAGTTGATGTGAAGAGCCGCCTGAAGAATGGAAGCAGAACATTGAAAAAAAACCTTAATTTAGGCATCCTCGGTCCCGAGTGAATGCATGCACTGCATGAAATATTCTAGTTGTACGACAGGAATAACTTCGACAGTTGTATGATAGGAATAACGTCGACTTCCAACAGCAGCAACACGAAGAGATTTATTGTGTTACGTCACAACAGGAATCTTTCACCCATATGCAGCATGAAGAATGTTTCATAAACCAAAACAAAAAATATGATCATTTTAAGGTTCAAATGTGACCAAGTGATTAGTTGCCATCACAGTGGTAATATTTCACTCATATGCGACGAGGCTCTGAAAGATTGTCAATAAAAAATATCAAAAGGTTCAAAATAAGACAAATTTATTCACAAGTTTTCTTGCAAATGTCCCATGCAGATAATAAGTATCGTCTATTGTTCATACCAAAGGAATAACTCAACTTTCCACCACAGCAATCACAGCAAGATGGTACTGGGAAATGTGGTTTCTACGATCTTCCTGCTCGATTAAATAAATACAAATAATACAGTCAACGGCAGGCGCCCACAGTATGATGAAGGTCAAATCGAAGCTCGACGAGTCTCACCTTGAAGACCGTTGGCGACACGTATTCGTTCTCGGGGCACGCTGACCAGAACCACTTGGGCAGTGGACCAGCTGTTGCTGTTGAGATGAGGTAGCCCATGGCCAGTGGCTGCTGCAGAAGGTTGGAAGGTTCATCTTGGACATCCATACTTGTCCCGCCATTGGCGCCATTGGTCATCTGTAAAAAAAATTAAATAATTAAAATAAAATTACCTCAATTATTGACATGGTTCACTCAGGGTTTTCGTTTTCTAGTATTAAAAATGGATCACATTTTGCTTATCTCCTCTTTTCATGAGTATATATTTGTTATTCTCTTGACCGAGAGAGAAGACGGACTCTTGCGAGATTTGGGAATGTCTAAATTTAGAAAACATGGGTTTTCGATGTCGTATAGACTTTCAGGCGAGAGAATAAAGTATAAGTAATGACTGGTTGTTACGAAAAGAAATAAATATTTTATCACAATTTAAACACATTTGCTCTGTTGGATACAATTCTGATTTATTTCAAGTGTTACATATGAAGCATACTCCATGAAAATTTACGATTTTTTTTCAAACACTAAAATAGACGATACGCCACATAAATTATTTTTTCAAGCACTAATAATTGAGGATACGCCTCATAACTGTATTTGGTCTATATTTGCAATTATATTTTTATTTCAAGTGTTAAAAATGTAAGCATCCACGTAACATCGCAATCTTACCGCATTTGGTCCATTTAACCGATGGTCTTGCTGCCTTCCTTTCTCGCCTAACGGGGGCGAGCCTGTAGGGGAGGTAACTGGATCGGTTCCAAACAGGTCGCAGATATTGAAGTCATTGTCCAGTGAGGGGCCAAGCTCGTCATAGAGCTCGTCAAACTCCAGTGGATTGTTCTCCATAGGCATTGCTGCGCTGTTCACCTGCGGACAAGACATGGGTTGAACAATGAAAGAATGGATTATTTAGCATATAATGAATGAATGCAGCGAGTGATCATTGAGTTTAATGTCACTGCAGGAATCTTTCACCCATTTGCGATGAATGAATGAATGGATTAACTACCATAATACATGATTGAATCAATGAATGAACGATTGAATATTGCTTAACACCACGTGCAATATTAAATTAAAAAATCGCAAAACACATACGACAGCGGTGGCTGATGTCGGGAAGACCAGTATGTGGCTGGTGGATGCGTCGCGGGGCGTCTGCAGCGGGCACTGGCTGGACGGCTTCTCCTCCATCTTGAGGGCGTCGGCCATCAGCTGGAAGCTGGCCTGGGGCTCTAGCGACACCAGACAGGCACTAAGAATGCTAGGGTTGTCGGGGGAGACCAGCGAGCACTGGCTGCACATCTCATGCATGTGTTTGCTGACACTGGCCAGATTCTTCTTGCTGATGATGCACGACCAGCCTGAGAGAAGAAATGTGATTGCTTGAATGGTCAACTTCACGGAGGGATCTATATTTTTATTACGAAGTGATTAGCTGAATTATTTTTAAACAGTATACCAGGGCTGTCTCCCGAGTGAACCAGCAACATAGAACCTCCAACTCTTCATATTATTTCTAATTATTTTAGTATTAAAACATGCATGTTTCATACACAATATAATTTTGGGTCTAGTGACTTTAATCAAACATGACTCAACTATATGGTTAAAACTATCCTTCACAAAATAACACCATATATTGTTCTATTTGCACTGGGCATTGATAATTACCTCCCTTTGTCCAGTCATTGGGATTGACCAACCTTTAAGTTACCCATTTTTCTTTTTGAATCGGGTTTAGAGTCATTTTCCCCATTACACATTTGGCCAGAATAAAGCATCACAAACATGCAATAATATTATTTTCATTTTACACCGGTATTGAGAGTGACCTCCCTTTGTCTGGTCCACGGCACTGTAAACTACCTTTGAGTTCTCCGTGTCCGAGACGTCCCAGCCTGCCAATGACTAGTCTAGCAGGTAGTGTCGTCATGGACACGATGCCGAGAATGTAATCGAACAACTTCTGTAAACCAACTTTGCGCGCTGAAGCCTTTTTCCTCCTACTCCTGAAACAGAAATAAACACCAAAAAGTTAAATAGCGTTCGCGACTCATGTATTTTTATTAATAAACTGCATAATTTTCCCTGCTCGAAACAATTGATTAAAATAATAACAGAAAGTGAATATTACAAAACGTAAGATTATGAATGAATGACTTGGTGCTTTACATTTGAGCGGGAACATTTCAACTATACAGTAGGACCAAAGAGATTCCTATACTAAATACATCCAGAGCGGGATTGACAACACATCTATTTAGAAAAGCCAGTATGTAATCTACATTAGGATCTGTAATTGTGTGCGGTCCCTAGGGGTCTGGGTGACTTTGTTCACAGTAAATCATTCCATAGGCAATGTATTATTATTATTATTATTATATACATATACATATATACATATATATACTCAACAAAATTGAGTAAGGGCCAGTAGCATTTTTGGACATATACATTTAGCTTTCTATTATATTTTAACAACGAAGACTTTCGAAATGTCTACAGATTTAGATATTCTTTACGAACTTGCAGACGCATTGGAAGAACAATGGCTCCAAATTACTAAAGTCGAGATACGAAATTTGGTAGAAAGGTCACCCACAAAAATCTGTCGGTCCTTGATTTATTTTGTTGAGTATATTATTATTATTATTAATAATCAAAATAGGTCTGGAATACATTAAATGCCAGCAGACTTGGGAGGCTAGACTGACAGAATGACTGACCTGTTAGGGATCTCGATGTTGATGACGCAGGTCTCCATGAGCTGTCCGCGGTTGTCTGTGACGGTGGCCAGCAGCCAGCGCTGGTCCTCGGACAGACAGTACGCCACGAACAGAACGCTGGACTTCTCCGCCTTCTCCCCGCAGCACTCTGCCAACTGGGACTGCCGGTCCCGCACGGGCGCCAACACGAATGGCGGACTGTAGAGCCGCACGTGACCCGCGTCCTGTTGAAATTGGAATAACAATTATTAAATCATTAGTACTAGTAATATCATAATAATAAGTTTTAGAAGTAAGTATTGAAATAGAAAGTTTTATTACGCATAAGTACGAGTTATCACACATGTATCAAGTTGTTGTATTTTGCATTGAGATTTTTATGTTGTTGTCTTTATAATAATTGGTATTTAGAGCTGCTTTCAAGATTCTTTCACTTATATCACGGCTTGTCAATTTTAGGAGGAAACCCACAACATCCGTAGTGCTGAATGTTGCAATAAACCTGCGAGCACCGGCTGGTACCGACAGACCAAGGATGATATCTGCATTGCCACACTAAGTCATTAGTACTAGTTATCATAGTAATAATTACTATTATAGTGCTACAGTATGAGTTATCACATATTTCTCAAGTTAGTATATTGAGTTATGTGACTAGTGTAATGTCAGCACAAGCTGCGACTACTACTGGTTGGAAGACTGTACAAGCCCATGTCCGGCTAATATTGAAATTATAAGAACTAGTGAGTGTTCTTATTGAACACGAAAAGTCTCGCTCTGTTGGAACTTTAAAATCCAAGACTAAAAACTAAATAAACAAGACTAAATATCATCATTTTCTGTTTGCACTTGGGATTGATAGTTATTTCCCTTTGTCCTGCACACAGAACTACGCTGCATTTCAGTCTTCCATGTCTAGAAGTAATTTTAGCCCTTCCCCGAAAAGGTCTTTCTCTCACATCCCAAGGGTCTTTCTTAATACACAATGTACTTCAAAACATTTCACAACACTGCTATACAGCCCCAACCAACTTCCTAGTCAAATACCTGGCCATAGGCATGGCAACAGATGGTTGTGAATTCAGCGGGACAAAAAAAAACGAGGTCTGGGGGCTGCAGGCCCCAAGCCACATCCAGTGCAAATAAATCTACTCCTGGACAAATAAATTAGCGGATTTCCGCAGAAAATTGCCATGCCTGTGGTCACTTTATGAAAAATATTTTATAATTTTAACTAACAGCGGAAAACAAGCCCAGAGTCTGCTTTCCAAAACCTGTTTAATAGTTTAAACTTACCCCTCTCTTCTTGAGGAGCATTTCTGCGGCGGCCGTGGGTCCAAATCCAGTGAGTGGCCTCCCCATGATGGTGTGCGACATGTTCCACCGGCACGTGGTGAACACGGAGAACGCCATTGACTTCAGCGTCTGGAGCTGAGTGGTGCTCTCCTTGTAGCCTAGCACCGTCTTCAGTGGCACCACCTGCAACCAGACGAGGGGGAGGGACATTAGTTTAGAATAGTTTAGTCTCGTAATTTAAAGATTGATTGAATTCCTGTTTTTCATCACAGCAGGAATATTTTACCCATACACAACTCTACAATATAAGATATTATTAGACAAGTAAGACAATAAAACAAGCAAGAAAAAAAACCATGGCAATTTAATTAAATATGTTCACCATAGTGTAGAGCTTTTGTTTTACATCACAGTGTGTATCTTTCACCCATACCTGACGATTCACCCTAGTGCAAAAAACCTGCATGTTTTTGTTTAACATTTACAACTCACCTCTAAAGCACATCCAGACACGCTCACCTCTAAAGCATATTCAGACAAGCTCACCTCTAAAGCACATTCAGACACGCTCACCTCTAAAGTACACGGCCAACTCACCTGTAAGCACATGTTGGTTTGCAGGTTTTCAGGCAGAGATTGAACCATCTGGTGGTAGCACCGCAGCAGTCCCACCATTGCCAACCGGCTGTCGTCATCCCATGCGTTGCCGTATGTGAACGGGTCGATGAGATAGACGACGACCGCGGGCGAGTGGCCACTTTCTTCGGCCTCCAGGTCCTGTTGACCACCGTCTCGCTGAGAGCAGTTCTCCCCGCTCCTCTCTGCCATAGCAACGGAAAGAAAAAAACATTTACGCCATGTCATGTAATTTTTTAATACTAAAAAATTATTTCGTATCATTTGGGTCCAGGCATGGCAACAGACAATTGTGATTTCAGTGGAAAACAATTCCTGGGTCTGGTCCCAATCCACGTCCAGGGCAAATAAATCGACCCATGAAGAAATAAAACATATTAATAAAAAATATTAAGAAATAAATGTTTTTTCTTGAGAAAAAAAATATCAAATATTTCAATAGCTTTAATAAAATTACATATCAAGTTTTGGATAAAAGTAGATAAACTTTTCCCCAATACTTTACATATTTCCCAGTTATTTTTGGAAAATGTACTTTCAAAGCAGGGTAATGTTCAACACTCTAAATTGAATTCTTTTCAATAAAAAATGCAATTGTCCACACAAAAAAAAAATCAAAAATAATAATAAATAAAACAATAAGTATCAACACGAAAATATCTTGATAACTTCCACACACCTTTGTTCTCGTCCTGACTAGAGCTGGTGCCAGAGTTCTGACCGTCTGGAGTCGGAGGTTTGGCAGGTTCTGGTGCCTTGAAGGGGGTTTTATTGGCCGAAGTCTCAAACAGACCTTTGTCCTGTCGCCACTGCTTGGCCAGGAATGGACCCAATCGATGCCGGCATACCTGAGCGTACAATTTCAACTTGGCTGCTAATGGAGATTCACCTGTTTAAAAAAAAATATCACGTAAATTTTAATTAACTAATTAATTAAATCTCTCGAGTTATTGTTTTACGTCGCAGTGGTAACTTTCACTTGTATGTGACAATACTTGCATTATAACATTGTACTGCTACAAATGAGACCCTATACGTGAAAACAGGACCCTATACATTTTCGTAATTTTCATTAATAATTACTAATTACACACGTACCTATCAACTTGAACCACTCCCCGACTTGCTCATCTTGCACTTTCTGAGCGGCACTCTTACCAACCCTCATGATTCCGTCACGTAGCACTCTGGAAATGGGGCTGTGTCGCCCGAGGCGACTGAGTTCGTACACAGTGCTCAACTCCTTGAAAAAGTTGATGACATTCTGCAAGATGTAGTCATTGTCCGGTGCCACTACCACATACACAATGTCTCTCTGCCGACCAAACGGCTCCAAGAATTGCTTGTCCTGTACACAGAAAGAAAAAAGAAAGAAAAAAGAAAAATTAGTTCCATACAAGATTCAAATAGTCACACGAGAATTCCAAAAATCAGCATAAACTATACGATTACTAAACAAATTTATCTTCAAATCTATGATTTTCTCAGGTTGTATTTAAACAAATATATATAATTCTTGACAAAAATGTTCTGTGCATTACGATTAATTATTTATTGATTTACATTTCTGAAGTAATATCTCACCAATATTCAGAATTTTAATTTTTTTACAACTTATTTTACAATTACATTTATTTTTTACAAATATTATCTATTTATCACCAAATACAGACTCATAGTTACGTTATTTTTGTCCACTTTTTGTCCACTCGTAGGATAACAACAATATCAAAACACTCGGATGAGATTCTCTATATATCCTCGATTTGGGAGTAGAAAAGATCAAAACTCTATTCCATTTATCATAATAGTGTTATCATTTATCATAATAGTATTATCATTTTCATAAAAGCACCTGTCTCTGAATTATGATGAACGTTAACACCCCAAACCAAATAAATTGAGGTAATTTTGGTAATATTTATTGCTGCGATATTCATAAATATTCCCCTTGGATATTTTGATGATCTTACAGTGAAACAAACAGCAATAGCAAACTAATAGATTTTATCTCTTCTGTTTACGCATTACTATCATAACAAATTCGTAAGACATACCCAGTATGGTATGGTGAAGGGCGACACCGAGATCCAGTCTCTTTCGTAGCCAACCAGGAAGTGAGGTATGGGCTGTGGCTCGCTGATCTCGTCTGACCCTGAAAACATACAAACAAACACCATTGAAATGATTATGTGTGTATGTAGAAACTGTTTTTTGTTGTTGTTTTGTTTATCTAATAAATTAACCTTAATAAGCTTATAGGAATGTAGATATCCTACACTGGTCATCATAAGACTATTGGACAGTTTAACAGCCTACACTGGTCATCATGAGACTATTAGACAGTTTAACAGCCTACACTGGTCATCATGAGACTATTGGACAGTTTAACAGCGTACCTCTGCCAGCTAACTGGTGGAAGTCCTTCCAGCTGAGAGGGCCCTGGATCTTGTGACTGTAATCCCAGACTCGCATGATGCGCTCATTCATGATGGCGCCCTCTAGCAGTGGGTTCAGTGTTTTCAACATGCGCAGGATGTCTTGGGAGTTCAGTGGGATACGGTTAGCACCTGAAATTTACAATAATAACAATAATAATAATAATAATAATAATAATAATAATAATAATAATAGTTTGGGAGGTTTTTTTTCTGGTGTTTTAATAATTGGGGCCACTCTTCAATTTTCACAATTTTAATTTTGAATCAAAAACATTGTGTTGGTTACCTTTAAGAAATGGCCATTTATGTAGACAGTTTTTCTTCATGACAGGGTCTTCCAGCTTGTTTGGGGAGCAGTTCTCCATGGCTTGTCTCCCTTGGTCGAGAGCGTTGTATGACAACTCATTGGCATCTACACCAGATACAAAATAGATCAATTAGAATTTACTTTGACATCATATGTCAACACATAATAGGGATATCTTACGGGCAAATCTCATCACATATTGGTACTCGAGTGTGAATCAGCATTATGCATTTTTCAAAATTTATGCAGCCTGTAAATCACATATGTAATGGTTCACAAACCTTCAAGATATCCACAATACTCAAAAACGACATCTTCAGATGATACAATACACCATTACAATATCCACAATACTCAAAATCGACATCTTCAGATGATACAATACACCATTACAAAAGCACATATAACGACAGTGCACAAGCTCTACCATTGATTTGCAAGGTGTCCACGACGCTGCCCGTGAAGGTGGTGGCGGCGGAGGTGTACAGAAGTGCCAGACGATGTTCAGCCACCATGGATGGACACGGCAGCGTGAACTGCCCTAGGAGCAGCTCCAGGATCGTCTGTGGGATGTCCTCTGGCACTCCCTCCTTGGCTGTGGTGCTGCCACCACCACCACCACCGCCGTCGTCGTGCTGTGGCACCAGGAGACTGGGCTTCCGGCACCGCTCGAACCGGTCCTCTCGGATCCCCGTGATGTCCACCTCGTCCTCGTAGAACAGTCCCGTGTTGTGTCCGTACTTGCGGTTGACGGCGGAGTTAAAACCGCAGCTGCAGTACATTCCCTCCGAGCTGCCCGTCACGCAGTCTGCCGAGCCGCCCGGACTCTTGTCCAGGTTGCACACGCAGATGTTGCAGCTGTCAAAGTTGTGGTCCTTGAACAGGTTGAGGAAGGAATCGGACAAGATGATGTTGACGATCAGGCTGTGCACCTCGGGCAGTTGGTGGTTGGTGCCGTGGTTGTCGATGGAGTTGAGGGTCTTGTTAAGGTAGGAGGAGGCGTTGGACAGCGGGGACTGCAGCTCGTGGCTCATTGGGGTGCGCGGGGTGCGGGGTGTTCGCTGCTGGCTGCCACTGTTGTGGAAGGTGGCCGGTGAGCTCTCCACCGTTCCCGCGGGGTGCCGCGACGTCAGGCTGGAGATATTCTCAATGGACGGCATGTTGATGTATTGACTGCAAGTGATAATGAATGTATAACAAACTGCTGTCAAAATTGCAGAAAAGATTCATTTGTTTAAGTCGCTGCAGGAATATTTCACCCATGTGATGAGCTTTTAAAAAAAAGAAAGAAAAAAGAAAGAGAAATCTAACTTTCAAAGATGATCGATCTTAAACTCATCCAGAATCTGTACGTGACAAATTATCAGACAAATGCCAATCTTCCTACTGCCATCACATACAAAGCAACGATGTTAATCAATTCATATTAATCCCCTGGAGAGATGGCTAAAACACAAAGAATCTCGTAACTAATCGACCAATCGGTTTTGGAGTTGAATCTACTGCAGTGTGCTTACCCTGGTGTACTGTGAGGAAGGGACTTGTCCATGATGGACATGGGGTACTGCCATGAAGGCTTGTAGTCAGGGATGGCGGCGATGGGCGACAGCTGCTTGCTGGGTAGCTCCACCTGGGAGTACTTGCCGCAGTCCACGAACTTGCCGTGTTCCGGCAGCTTAAACACCCCTTGCTGGAATCGGACGAGAAAAATGTGAAGTTTTCTCGCCAATCATTTCATCTATACTGGTTAGCGACCTGTTCCCCTGTTCCACAGAATGGTCGTAGCGCTATGAAGTTGTGACTTCAAGTTACCGTATACGAGTTGCGACTCTCGTAGAGTTACGGCCGTTCTGTGGAACAGGGGTCGGGCGACTGTTGTTGCCTAAAATATTGTGTTCCTGGATGTATACCAACATCAACTTCCGTAAATCTGCCACGACCCATGTTAGCCATATTTTGTTTTATAAATTGGGGTCTAGATCCGCTTACAAGATTATTTCACTCACTCAAGGCATAATGATACATTCAAATTTATGTGCACAGCTTCGGTCCTTGCCAAAATTCAATTCATAATGTAAATGAAAACACATAGCTTACCTTGAAGAGCTCCTCTGCTGTAGGCATAGGGAATGCTTCCGCCTTTACACTTTCCATCATGACGACGTCATGCGTGACGTCGGTCATCGTCTCCGGCGACGATGCTTCCTTCGTGTTGACAGACGGAGGTGTTGGGTACATCCGTGAGAGTTCCTGGGCTACTAGGAAAAACACAAAACTTTAAAATATATTTACTATTTTATTTATATATTTATTTATTTTCTAAATGTACATTTACTTATTGCTCTAATTATTTTATTTTTTTTCCAAGAAATACTTTCGACATCACTTCACACATATCAAGGCTAGCAGCCAGGTTTTCATGGTAGGAAATTTTTTTTTTTTAGTAAACTTACGAGAACCTGCTAGTATTGACGAACCATTGACTACAGCACAATTGCATAACAAATGTCATAACAATGGATGAAATATCAAATGAAAATAATATAAATATAATCTAAAGTTATTACTTTTAATCAGTTTGGTGTTAAACAAGGTTTCTTTCAATAAATAAAAATCATTCTAAACATCAGCTCACTAGATGGACCAATTTTCCCAGCTATCAAGTCCTCCGTGTTTTTACTGTTCGTCATAACAGTATCTGTGCCCTGGAACATAAATATTGCCATGTTCTTGACTGCGCTCGAAAAATATGACAATTGTAATAGCAATACCTGGGGTGTGTTCAACATGCACTACTTATCACTACATAGTACTACGTAATACTAGGAAGCCGTTCAGCCAGCTATATATGTAGTACTACTTTTCACTACGGGTCTGGACCCCGTAGTGTTTTATAGGAAAATGTCGGAAAACCCAAAGCATGAAGGGAATGGACTGGACGCATACCCAAACTGATTTCCGGCTATTTTCCTATTAATCTGTTTAGCCAACCACCACTTTGCAGAAAAGTAGCGTAGTGTAGTGTAGTACAAGTAGTGCAGCCTGAATGCACCCCTGGTATGAATACTTGATCTAGCACATACAGAATCCAAAGTCTATTACTAAAACTCTGGCTTCAGTCAACTGGTAGGCTCCCAAATTTAACAGATCAACATATATTGTCATGTATCAAATCTGTATATGAATTTGCATTATAATAATAATTAATTATTTAAAAAAAAAAAAAAAAACATTTATTATTACTACTACATAATAATAATAATAATAATAATTAAAAAAAATATTACATCAACATTGTATTTAAAAAAATCACTTTTCATTTAATAAAATAATACGTACCACGGCATCATCGCTATCATCACCGGATGACTCGAATATGTGCTCCAGGTCATTTTCATTTGGTTTGAGATCAGTCTCTCTCGTAAAACTTGTGCCAGGTGTCTGTGGAGATGTCACCCCAGTTGACATGTCTGAAACAGTTTTAACGATGTAAATTTCAACTTCCAGTTATCACCTGCAGCTGCTTAATGCTTAAAATATTATTGTGTTTTTGTATCAAGGAATGGGTATTTTTATATTTTTTTAAATTTGGGTTTAAAGTCACTTTCAAGATTTTCACTTATATCACGACTTGTCAGTTTTGGGGCAGGAGGAAACCCGCAACATCCGTAGTGCTGAATGTTGCAGTAAACCTGCGAGCACCGGCTGGTACTGACAAGA